>JASXSY010003506.1:0-50299 GCA_034509805.1 Sipha maydis | reverse complement strand
CTTTTTATTTTTCGGTTATCAGTAACACTATATAATTTAATATTAAAATCAAAAAGTTTATAATTTATAGTGAATTATAATATATTTTTAACGTAGTTTTGATATCCATGACAACAGAAAACAAATGATTTATTAACGTTGTACTCGATTTTTGATAAATTTGCTTTCTACTTAAAAATGTTTAATTATTTAACAAATATGTAACACCGTGAGAAAAGCATTATTATTTATTATTTATTATTTAAATTTAAATGATAGTTAGTTATATCTTTTGATAAAAAAAAAAAATTTTTTTTACAATTAATTCATTAAACTGTACCATTTATTATACTATATGCTGCATGGCAATTGATGACAGCACATGAATAAAATATAATATTATGTATATTCTAAAGAGAATGTCCGAGATCAATTATTTAGGACGTTCTATATTCTTTATAACAGATTGGTCACGGTAAAATTCCACGTGAATAAAATCAACGGCCAAGTAATGATACAAATTATTATAATGACGATCACCACGTGATGAGAAAAATAAGAATAAAAAATTAATAAATTAACAACATTTCAAGCTTCAACAGTTTTCATTTCTTGGTAAGCTAAGGTTGGTGTTTGTTTAAACACATTTGTTAAATTATTATCGTGTTTATACAAAGAGCGATGATTATTGATGATTTATAAATAAAATAACATTAATTATTACATATAATATGAGTATAGGTACTGACAGGAAGGAGTTTTAGAGATTGACTTAAATAATTTCAAATTATCTTTCAACATATTTGACAATATTGAATGGCAAAAAATTTTTGCTGTTTAATCTTAAATAATATTAAACAATTTTGTTAGAACAAACAAAAGAATACAGCTTTAGAAATTTGCAATAATTTTTTTGATATTAAATATTTTGGTATGCTTATGTATGTATTTATATGTTATAAGACTAAACACAATTTCTTAATTAATATTATTTCATTTTATCAATTGTTACTTTTAAACTCTTAAGTTGCACATATTAATAACACCTATTTATGTGTTGTGTGATGTATAATGTCCTAGTGTATTATACAATACAATTTACAATACAATTATAATTTCAATTATTCCATAATATATATGTTACGGGTAATGTTAACCTTTGGATAACGTCAACATTATCCGGCTAACATTATCAATGCGTTTTGGCTAATGTGTAATTTTTAGTTTACATTAATGAAATATTAACTTTATCCGAATAATGTCGACATTAGCTAGTCAACATTGGATGATGTTAAAAGTGAAAACTGAATTATATTTCTTTATACCAAGTGGGGCCCAGTGTAATCTACGCATGTAATAATTTTATATTTTATCGATTACATATGTAGATCCGTCTATCTGAAAATTATTCGAATTACGAGTATAAAGCTAATCGTAGGTAAACCTGCTATAACATGGTGAAGCAGTAGTTTATCTTACCGATAAAATGAACAATATATATGGGCTTAATATTTATCTTAATTGCACGACATATTTGTTATAATTGCATATGTTGTACAAAATACGACGTCGAGCGTCGATCAGTTGTTAGTCTGATTTCAGTTTTCACACGTGAAATTTACAGTACCTACAGTGTTAAGTGTCCTTAGCCAAAACGCATGGCTAATATCGACATATGCCGGATAATGTCGATATTATCCAAATGCTAACATTACCCGTAACATATATATATATGTTTATTTATTTATTTATATTTAATATTAAAATAATATTAAATAAAACATATATATATATATATATATATATATATTGTATGGATGTGTTATATTAGCAAGGACATTTTTTTCTGTGTTTATTACTAGCACGATTGATTTATTGAGAAACTTAGACATCTGTCCCATCTCTCCATCCCAAATCTCAGTTGCCATTTGTGACTGTAAGTAAATACATTAATACAAAGAATAAATACATTTTTAAACTTACACATTCTGTTAGAAAGAATTAAATTTTTTTTAAACTTATCGAACATGTACAACGCAATAATCAGTAATTGTAAAACACCTCAAATAGTCAGAATTGTTCTGTTGATGTACGCTTATTTTGTAAACACATTTTGTGAACATTTTGAAGAATTTCTCCAACATATTATAGCAAATTTATGTGGTTTACGTTTCTATTAAATACTACGTTAAGTATTACCATGGGATGAATGATCGTTTATCTTGTCGGGAACACTATCTGGTCTTCAGCTTATGGAGTAATCGTTCTATCGTTTAATTGTTATTACTATAATTATAATGATGTACAGTGATCAGGATACGCGTCTAGTGGACATTCATTATTTTTAGATCGTTAAACCAATCGCCAATATTGACATTATTTTCTATATAATATCTAAATTACTGCTATTTAAGCGATAAGCTACTATAAGACACTATATTCATTTATTCAATAGTACAAATCTAATAGATAATATAAATTTCAGTTTTTATGTCAGTACTTATTGTCTTTACTTATCAAATGGAAATATTGAAACCAAGCCTTCTGACATTACTCCTAATAACAATAATAATAGTAATGTTAATTTATGCATTGGACAATAGATTATAATGAAAAGTATGAATTATTAACCCCCTTGGATACCCATTTAGGGACTGGACCTGATGGTATATATACTGTCTGTCTTTTTAAAATCTTGACGCTCAGTTAAACCGTTATATGTTTATTATGATTAACAAGTCAAGTCTGAGCTGTTTTCCAGATATTTGGAAAATATATTTTTTCTGCTGGTTCATTAGTCAGGTTAGAAATATAATATTTGCAAAATTTTTCTTATACCAAAAATATTCTAAGGTATAATAATAAAACAACTTATTGCAACTATGTCACTCTATATTTGCATAAAACAACATGGATTCAGACGCAAAAAGTCAATATAAATAAATTTATTACTTTATCCTTCTAAAATTCTCGAAGTCCTTAATGATCGTGCCCATTTGTATTCCGATTATACTAATTTATACTGATTTTCAAAAAGCGTATGATAAAGTAAGCCATAATCTACTTCTAAATAAATTATTTTCATTTGGTTTTCATGTTAATTTTTTAAATTGGAATCCTATTTCACTTCTTGCTCACAGGCAGTCAAGACGTATTATCACATTTCTAATTATTTCATAGTTAGTTCTAGTATTCCCCAAGGTTAACATATAGGGATCATTATGTTCATAATATTTATAAATTATTTACCCTCAATTTTTGATTACTCAGTAAATATTTCATATTCACCGATAATGGTAAAATATTTTCAGTTATTAAATCTCCAACTGACACTTTAGTTTTACAGTAAAATTTAATACTGTAAAAAAAAATAAATAAATATTGAGATTTACAAATAAAAATATGAGTAGTTTTAAAAATATTAACTTTTTTAAATATTATATTTTTCTCTTGTCAGATCTCATCTTATTGAGTTTAGCTCAATCGACTGGTTATCTAGTTCCTCCTCATAAAAAAAAAAAAAACCATCGAAAAACTATATTTTTAAAAAATTATTTAACTATAAATAAATTAAATATACCTTTTTCAAGGGACTCATATAATTTCCAAATCCTCCATTTAGGTTTTTTATATTGTGAATTAAGATGAAATGTTGCTGACAATATGTTATATACAATTAATTAAATGGTATTAATGATTCATCTATATTATTGTCTATTATTTATTTGAATATACCCAATCAATGTTTATAAAAATCTAAACTATTTTATGTTCTATTTTATAAAAATAATCATAGTTTGGCAACACATTTTCTTATAGTTCTATTATTAGCTAACTATATTTCTGATCTTGTAGATTTTTTTCCATGTCACGAAATTAATAAACAAAATTCATATTGAGTCTGGTCGATATCTAAGCTTTTTACTATTATTTAATTAAAATTATTAAATTTGTTATTAATTATAAAATATTATTAATATTATTTAATTATTTGTAATTTATTGATATTATTAATGTTAAAATCACTTTGAAGTCTTTGTCAATATTGTTATTATTTTTTTTTTTTTTACTTATTAATTATAATTCTGATATTTTTTTTTTAATTGATATTTTATTGTAATATTTCTTATTCGAGGTTGTTGACCATTTTATAATAATTCAATAAAATTCCATGTAAGGCAATCACTAGTTAAATGTGTAAATTTTAACTCATTTCAAGTATTCGTTACGTATATTTACTGTACATCTAGTATTTCAATAGTGTTTTATACCTAATAAATTAGTCTATTATTGTATACAGATAGAAGTGCTTTTGAAAAAAAAAATAAAATAAAATGATGAAAATGACGTAATGGCGTCAAAACAGTATTATGTTTATCTATGTATATATTAATAACAAAAATGTATTTTTGCTTTTAATAATAGTTGTTAATAAAATCTATGATATTCATCTCAAAGTGCACTTGTAAGTGAATATTGCACTGTATAATAGCAAGAACGTGGAAAATCGAGATTAGAAAAAAAAAACTCTACATTCATTCATATATGTACAGTTATTGTATGCGTTCGTTTTCAAGACCAAATAGATTATCTATTTATACAATACAACATAGACGCGGATGTATCCTTGTACATCACAAAAGTAATGAAAAAAATAATATGTTATGACGGTACCACAGAGCAGACGTGCATGACGTTCAAACATATAAAATAAATGCGATTTGCTGATCGAACGATAGAACCTACTATTGAAATATCATAATATACTCGTTTCGACTTCGGGACTTAACATTATGTTATATATTGTTTATACTGGTATTTCATGCACGGCGGCTGGTGAACGGTTTTATCGTAACTGTGATACGTAGATAATACATATAGTACAATAAAAAAATGAGATTTGAACGAGTGCACTCCGCACCGAGATCACCGAAGTGTTATGGATAGTATATGTGTACGGTCGAACTTCAATTCATTGAACTTGACAGTTCATCGGATTTGTTAAATAACAATTTCGTTGGAAAGAAATAGCATTTATTTTCACTTTTTATACTGTACGAAAATCATCTAAATAATAATAAGTAATACGTCTAATAACAATATCGTACACTCGTTGTAAGTTACGATAATATAATAACTTTATAGTTTAACGATGTATATGAGTATACGTATGGAAGTCTTAAATTATCTTTTGCCGAACAACTTTCTCAAAAACTTTATTGTGCTATACCTCTGATAACTTCGAAATATTTATACGTTATTGTGTATGATTATGATACAATAACTTACGCGATTAATTCATTAAATGAAAACATTTTTTAAAGAAAATGTCATGGGTTTGTCAAAAAACTCGTTATATGGACTGTTTCCTTATATAAAGCACGGTTGCATAATTGTATGCGCTCTGTACAGACACATGATTTTTAAGACGCAGGAGAGAATGAAGCCAAACACGAGTGAGATATTTTTTAATTTATTTTCGAAAAACTCGGTTTATTTTATTTGCATCGAGAATTCGTTCGAATGACATGCCGCAATTCGGTGAACGTTTTTGCTGGAATCGACATCGTCGCACTTGCACAACGATATCAAAAGTTCATTCACACGTAAGATTTACCTGGAATTATTGGTGTGCGGCACCCGTTGTAATAGGTAACCAATAAATACTTCGCACAGATAACGTATATGGTCGCAGGACAATTTTCAAGCGCGTGTAAAATGTAAAATTATAATAAAAATAATAACAATAAAAATAAATTTTGATCTTATAAAACATAGATAAGCCATTTTATCGTTCAGCCTAAAAACGGCCCTTTGAATATAGCTACTGGTCGTTTTCGATACAATCGTTTGCATTCGACTTGATGACAAATTAAACTTTAGCATACTATACTAAAACTTGTTTTCTCTCTGTAAAACACTTATTTTTTCGACGTGGATATGTCTTATCATGCTAATGGGTTCGTGGTAAAATTATGCCCAGAAGTCGCACCAGATATCACATTTCCTCGAATGAAAATTAAAAATTATTAAAATGTACTGTTTCCTAAAGAACGATTTAGTTGTCACAGAAAATGCATAATCAAATATAGTGTGAATATTTTCATAAAAGAAGAATCGGTTGATACTACAAATTTCCTATCGACTTATTATAAATACCAAAATGTTGTCAGGGAAACGGTACATTTTACTTGTACTGTGTTATGTGTTAAACGTTACCATGAGCCAATATATCCGCAAACAGCGTGGATAATTGACGACGACAAATGTAACAGTTGGCAATGATGCTTTTGAATTTTTTACATGATATAAAATATTTTAAATATTTGTCAATTTAAATCCTAGAAAACACTAAATGGTAATAATAAATCTACACGGGTCAGTCGTAAGTGAATACATGTTTAATTTTTAAAATCGATCGATTAAAAAAGGATTTCAAAGGAATTTTTTATAAAGTCATATGCAAACGATTAAATTATCTTCTAGAGGCTGCATCCATGTAGCTGCCATGAGTTTTAAATTAAGGATTGCGTATCTATAAATAACAAAATCGATGATAAAAAAATTATAATACATCGCATACTCGAATATATGGCATGCTCTAATGACAGAAGATCGTTTGTCTCGTTTAATACAATTGCACACATGTGGAATTGAGTTAAAACCACCTCAACCACCATCCCACCCTTCACCCTCAAAGATCACCGTTCACTTATAAACAAATTACCTTTTGGCATTTGCTAGCGATTATAAACGCTCTCATTTATAATCGTAGTAGCTTTTGGAGTATTTGTGACATAGACACATTTGTTTTTACCTCTCATCCAGGAATTGTCGTGGAAAATGTATACTTACATTTATAATTCGATTCGCAGGACAGAGCAATAATAATAGTTTACACTGAAACAGATTTCTTCGTATATAAGATAATATAGATGTACAAATTTGTTGATAATATTTAAATTTTAATGAAACTATAACAATACCGTTATTTTGATAGACGGATTATGGTAATATAAATTATGACGTTGATAGATAACGATTAAAACATATATCAATACTTATATTATGTAGTGTTATGTAATCTTTGGGTTCATCCGTCACCTTTAAATTTAACGATTATTTAAATACGTAAGTTGGTTTATTAGATGTTGAAACATTTTGTGTAATTTATTTTTTTGAATCTACCATTTAGTTAGGACAAATATGAAGATGGAAGTACAGCGATTATTATATTTTGATGATGACTGATTACTTTATATAACAAATTATTCGTGCCATAAACATTTTTATTTTATCGATCAAATTATTTTTTATCACTTTTTTATTAATTTTTTTTTTTTGACACTTTCGCCGTTCTTTATTATTAAACTGGTAAAGATATAGCCGATAAACATATAGAAGCTCCGAGTTCATCTATACGACTCTTAGACAGATATCATGCGCGAATGGATAAGAGTAAGTTTTAAGGAAACTAATCTTCAATTACATTTTGCTAAAACAGAATTGAACCCAAGGAACGAAGCCCTTTCATGGTACTATGCGATTAAAAATTTTAAGTCTAACCAAAAATTACATAAGCCTTCTAATTTTATCTCTAATCTGTTGCCTTACATTAACCCATAGTGTTTGCGATTAAATATCCACCAATAATAATACGACTGCACTCGGCGCGTTAATGAAAGCTGACACTGGGGATGTTTTATATTAACATGTATAGGCAATGCACGGGTGTTTTTCCCAGAATTGAACGATTTACGGATGTATAGGAAATAAAAAAAAAAAAAAAAAAAGATTTTGGTTGTACTCAAGCATATATGCGTAGTTATAAATCATAAAGCGTGATAATAATACAGCTGATCCCATGTCGAACTGCTATCGTACAGTATTGGGATAAACGCCGGTGCACGATTGCCTTTATTATTGCGTATATTTTTCGATAAGGTCTTGCGGTCACAATGTAAAATTGGCTAACCCGGAAATCACGTAGTTTAGGCATTTGAAAAAAACTCTACTGGCGGGTCAAAACGTAAACATTTTTCGACGTACAATATTATTATTATATAATGCGTAGGGAAACGGTTATATTACTGCAGTGGATTTGTATGCGGTCATCGCGGACCGTTCTAATACCACTATATGCTATATTATTATACGACCCATGACGGACACAGATTTTTTTTTTTTGCTTATTTTGTACTATTATCCCCACCAAGGTTCAAAAAAAAAAAAAACCTTTTTTTTTTTATAATAATATGGTATTTAATAGAAATATGACGTATGATCATAGTACGGAGTATCAGTACATTTTCGTGTAGACACGGGACCCTCAAGATCCGTGTGTATAATAAATCCATCGCAAATACCGCGGCTGAGACGGCAACATGTGTGCAAACTGTTTTTTTCCGCGATGGAATTCCGTAATTAAACGTCATGTACCACGAGAACAGGACGGCTGTATCGAAATGCCTACGCGTTTTTCGTTTGGGCGATAGGATTGCAGGGTGATTAGCAGACACAATGTCGGTTTACCGTCGATCGTATGTATGTTTATCGAACAGTGTGCACTGTAAGTATTGGTATATGATTAGCCATGCTTCATTCAAACAATTCAACGCGTATGCAGCATTTTGATTTAATTCATCGTTTCGAAACACTAGCGAAAATGTATATTTGCCGTGACGAGGTCACATTTTCCGTCCCTTCATTGAAAACCACTTTCAGGGTTAGATTAAGGGTTTTCAATAGATGATGTCCCACGGATGATTATACATTTGTACTACAATCATAAATCATCCGTAATATAATGAAATTACTAAGATATTATAATCGTAATCTGTTATTCGTTTAAGCGTTTCTAATCACTGATAAAACGGTGTAAATTCCAAACAATCAAGTGGAATTGCGATCGGTGCAACTCGTTTCACACTACACTAAATATTACTAACAATTGTTGTTATCAAAGTCTACCGAAAGGGTTTATTCTTCGACTATAACGATTCGGGTAAATCAATTTGTATGGAATAACGATCTCGAATAATTTTTGTCTTATTCGGAAACCTATTTATTACGTAAGATAATACATTCAGGCGAATAACGGTTTGATTGAAAATTGGGAACCTAAATAATTGCACAATCAGGAATTGAAATCTAACATTTTATACGCCCTATAAATTTTTGTTATGTTGTGCTATTCATCCAGTCTTCTAGCTTTTTTTTTTTTTTTGTTTTTTGATTATACGCATTTCATTTGAATAATTTTAAGTGTTTACATAAATGTTATGATTCAAATGAAAAATGTGAATTTGCAATTGGTACTAAAAAGTGCTCGTACAATTTAGTGAAGTTAGAAACAATACAATCTAATAAACATGAGTTTTTTTTTAAATTTTTAAAACTGTTTAATGCATTTATTTTTCCATTTGTTTTTTAACGTTTTTAAAATTCATGCTTATATTGTGCAGCACTCGCTAAGCTATACGAAACAGAGCATTATATATTTCAGTGCCACTCGACCGCCAATCCGTAAATTTCCCAATACACCGTAATAATAGTGCGTGCAAGTACAGTTACCATACCTGTGGTGTTTGCGCAGCTTGTCATGATGGTCGTGACGACCGTCCGGCAACTCGATACCGCCTTCGGACAGCGTGCGAGCGTTGGCGTGCACGGGCCTCGGCGACAGGGGTGGCTGATACGGCGACGGACTGTTGGCCGGCGACGGTGGTAGCCCCGTGCTGGGTTGCGGGGACACCGTGCCCGGCTGGATGCCGAGCATGCAGTACGGGTCGCTGAACCCTGTAGACGGGAAACGGACAAATAGAAAATATAAAAATTATGTTGACAATAATACGATGCGATTTCTTAGCGTGCTAAAAATCAGCTTTGTAGCACTGAAAATGAATTACATACCGTTAATTACGATATTAAACTGTGGCGGAAAGTTTATTTTCAAAAAAATAAATAAATAAACAAATCCGAAAATTCCGAAATCACTCGGAGAACCGAAAACTTTATTATTTAACTTGGATGATACACTTAATTCTAATATGGGGGAATATTTTTGTGTCAATGAACACGTTTCAATTGAAGCTGAGATTATTCATTCGCCTAACTTAATTTGACGTAATTATATCGTCAAAAGAATATTTTTATAGATAGCCGATTTGTATGATCAACAAAATACTACGACCAATTTTGTACGATACATACGCTAAATCATGATTTTTACACTCTTTTATTGTACTGGTATTTGTTCGTCGAAATAAATTTAAGTTTATTTATATATAGTTTTACAATAATATATTTTTAGTTGATAGATATAAATGTATTAGTATCATTGTAAATAATTAAAATATTAATTTTTATCTTTAAAGTAGGGCAAAATGATGTTAAATAATTTTTTGAAATGGCAACGACCTGTAGATTTAATATAGGTCAAGATTATTTTAGAAAACATCAAAGCAATTGGAACTTATTAAAATAATACAATTCAAAATTGAAAATAGGTCTTTCAGCCTTTGGTTAAATTTTTTTTTTTTTGGTTTAGTACCTGTAAATTAAATAGATAATACCATTTCATGTTTAATTGAAAATACTTACACCTATAACTCCAATTTTTTTGACATATATTTGATAATTATGTATGACTCAATGAAACTTTCCCGTCCATTGAAAACCATCGGAAAAAAACGATAATAGTCAGTATTCATAAAATGTTTAGTATGGCAATTTTAAAGTTATAGAACTCAAAATACAAAAATCTAAATTACGAACAATTTAAATAAAATTTATTAAGCTGATAAAATTAAATTTTGAAAAAAATGTAAAAATTACTTTAGTTTTTAAAACTAATGATAAGCTAAAATATAATAATCAGATATTTTTTTCTTTTACTGTAATCGTTTATCCTCGTAGCACTTCAATTGAATGACCGGTAAATCTCCAAAGAATGCTACAACGACTAATGGTCAAGAATCAAATCACCGGATTTATAACTTATATATTTATACTGAAAATCCTTAAATTCATGAGATTATTAACATATTGTCAAATATTTATAGTGAAACTTATATAAAAATTAAAAGTATAAAATAAATTATATAAATAAACTTTGAAATAATGGGAGAACAAATCGAAATTTACAATACAAACTTAAATAAAATTATATATCTGCACAAAAATCATTTGACACTACGATTTTGGAACAGAAAATTAATAATTGTATTGAGTTATTGGAAAAATGTTAAAAGGACATCTATATTTCGTTGACTGCAACCGTATTTTTTTTTTTCATATAAAAAGGTAAAACTGGCGCAATTAAGTTATACTAGCATTATACGAGTACTAGTATGATAACATCGTGGTATTCGTCACTTATACTGGAAACTCCTTCAACTTACAATATATCTCACTATCACCGTATAAACCGTGTTGAATCCGGCAACCTCATTGACTGATTATATTTGTAGCCAAAATTAGCTTAAACATACATACAACCACACTTATACGTTTAACCGGTAGTTTCAAATATCCAATATCCAACTATACTGTTGAGTGTGTATGGATGTGGTTTAACTGAAGATTGCCGTGCCAATAAGTGATTAGTAATTTGATACGAATTAATAATAATATTACGAGCACAAATCATTATTATCGATGGCCTATTTATACGATACAAAAATAATTTTAATTAAACATGGAACGCGGTGTTAAAGGATTCAGTTCGATTTAATCGACGGTTACTAAAATTTACTGAAAATACGGTTTGTCGTTGTCTACCAGTCCTAACAGATGATATCTGCAAACGTTTCCAGATTTCTTGAACACCTATTGTATCTATAAAATGTACGCATACAAGTATTGTGTCTTGGAGTACATATCATTGTTATAATATATGCAAGTAAATTCAGCTCTAAATAGTGTTACACCATTGCGTTAGTGTATGCGATATTAATGATGTTGATGGTGGTAATTGAATGGTCGCAGGGTGTCCCGTGTGTAAAGAAAGGTACCGAAAAATAAAATTAGACATATAACACACTACGTGTACGAGAGAATATGAGTGTTTGGTCGTTGGTCAGATTTTATTATGTCCTGCGTACGTGATCGTTTTGGTGTTCAAGTTTAAAAAAAAAAAAAAAAACAAGTGTTTCAGGTTTTAGGGTTTATATCATTTTCTACAATAATGTTTATTATACAAGCATCGATCGTTTATAAGTACAAAATTACTGTCACCCATGACCACATCGACAAAAACGTAGGCAGTAGTGTGTTCAGCGTGGTACAAAATAAATGTATATAAAAAAATATTATTGCGTACGTCGAACAATGACAGTATATCACGAAGCTTAACAAAAACTTTATTTTTAAGAAGTATTTATCGGGAAAAAGCGATATTAGTAAAAACAAAAAAAAAATAAAAAAAAGAACCGGATGGGCCTCGCTCTGCTGTACAATTAGGGGTGGAGTGCACCTCGCTTATAGGATAGGTCATAATTATAATGGATTTGTTAAATTTGAATGCAATGATAGATATCATTGTATACGAATAACGATTCTGAACGGAGTTCATATGTTAGTCTAGAATATAATACAATGTTATTTATAAATATTATATAAGTATATTTTATTTTTAAACGAAAAATTTAGAAAAACCGAAAATTTAAATTGTCTATAAATAAGTCAAAATATGTCAAAATACTTTGAAATTTTAACCATCTATAGAAAACGTCAATATAAAGATTTAATGATAATTTAAAGTTGTTGCGGTTTTTCGTTTTTGAGTTAGGGCATTTTAAAAAAACCAATATCATTTGTCAGTCTAGAACATTCTACATTATATTATATTTTACATGTAATTTTATGTCAATATTCGATGTTCAAACGCTTATAAAAAAAAATTGTGCCTATGGATTTTAATAATTTTTGAATGACATTAAGAACTACTTCTGTGGAATCTTCGATTAAATTTTCAAGTATTTTGTAGAAGCCAAATTTTTTTTATCACCGATTATAAAAATAAAATGTAAAAAAATCGAATATTTTAAATGACTATAAGTGGCTTAAAAATCAATATAATATTTTGAAAAAAATATTGCATAAAAGAAATACCAATCTTAACAGCTGGTAGAAATTTCAAAAATCTGCGACTTATACTTTTTGAATTATAACAAATATTTAAAATCGTCTGAGAATAAATCGCTATTTTATGCAATTTCGTAAATATTTAAATTTCAAACAGTCATACAATTTTTTCCTCTAAGTCCGGTAGAAATTTTTTTAAAGATTTTTGAAGAGTAGCTCATACATAACCTCGTGTTAAAATTTTGAACCTTAAGTATGAACAGAAAAAATTTTATGAATTTTTATCTACAAAATAACTTGCAAATTATCGTGATTTTTACATATTTCGTATAAATTGTAATTTTGAGCACTTATAAAAAAAAATTGTGACTTACGATTTTAGATTTTTTTTTATCAGTTAAGGAACAACTTATAAGAAACCTTGTATTAAATTTTCAAGATTTTCTAGGCAGCCAAAAAAATTTTATCGTTATTTAAAAAAAAAATACTTAAAAATATTGAAAATTTCAATTGTCTATAAATAGCTTAATAAAAGTCAAAATACTTTGAAAATTTAATGGTGTATAGAGAACGCTAATCTTAACATTTGGTGAAAATTTCAAGTATTTACATCGATTAGTTTTTGAGTTATAGCAAAATAAAAAAATTTGATTTTGTCGAAAACTGGTTTTGCGTAAAAACTCCCGTTTTCCCCTTATTTTTTTAGTGTTTTTCCCGTCGCATTTAAAAAATATTGTAAATTTTTAACTTTTGACCCCCCAAAGTACCAAATAGATTCACTTTCCTTTCAGAAAAGTTGCTACATAAGGCAATCGAAGCATTTTTACTGCCCCAAAACGTGTCGACAGACACAAAAAAAAAAAAAAAAAAAGAACCGGATGGGCCTCGCTCTGCTGTACAGTTAGGGGTGGAGTGCACCTCGCTTATAGGATAGGTCATTATTATAATGGATTTGTTAAATTTGAATGCAATGATAGATATCATTGTATACGAATAACGATTCTGAACGGAGTTCATATGTTAGTCTAGAATATAATACAATGTTATTTATAGATATTATATAAGTATATTTTATTTTTAAACGAAAAATTTAGAAAAACCGAAAATTTAAATTGTCTATAAATAAGTCAAAATATATCAAAATACTTTGAAATCTTAACCATGTATAGAGAACGTCAATATAAAGATTTGGTGAAAATTTCAAGTTGTTGCGGTTTTTCATTTTTGAGTTAGAGCATTTTAAAAAAAACCGATATCTTTGTCAGTCTAGAATATTATACATTATATTATATTTTACATGTAATTTTATGTCAAAATTCGCTGTTCAAACGCTTATAAAAAAAAATTGTGCCTATGGATTTTAATAATTTTTGAATGACATTAAGAAATACTTCTGTGGAATCTTCGATTAAATTTTCAAGTATTCTGTAGAAGCCAAATTTTTTTTATCACCGATTATAAAAATAAAATGTAAAAAAATCGAATATTTTAAATGACTATAAGTGGCTTAAAAATCAATATAATATTTTGAAAAAAATATTGCATAAAAGAAATACCAATCTTAACAGCTGGTAGAAATTTCAAAAATCTGCGACTTATACTTTTTGAATTATAACAAATATTTAAAATCGTCTGAGAATAAATCGCTATTTTATGCAATTTCGTAAATATTTAAATTTCAAACAGTCGTACAATTTTTTCCTCTTAGTCCGGTAGAAATTTTTTTAAAGATTTTTGAAGAGTAGCTTATACATAACCTCGTGTTAAAATTTTGAACCTTAAGTATGAACAGAAAAAATTTTATGAATTTTTAACTACAAAAAAACTTGCAAATTATCGTGATTTTTACATATTTCGTATAAATTGTAACTTTGAGCACTTATAAAAAAAAATTGTGACTTACGATTTTAGATTTTTTTTTATCAGTTAAGGAACAACTTATAAGAAACCTTGTATTAAATTTTCAAGATTTTCTAGGCAGCCAAAAAAATTTTATCGTTATTTAAAAAAAAAATACTTAAAAATATTGAAAATTTCAATTGTCTATAAATAGCTTAATAAAAGTCAAAATACTTTGAAAATTTAATGGTGTATAGAGAACGCTAATCTAAACATTTGGTGAAAATTTCAAGTATTTACATCGATTAGTTTTTGAGTTATAGCAAAATAAAAAATTTGATTATGTCAAAAACTGGTTTTGCGTAAAAACTCCCGTTTTTCCCAAATTTTTTTATGGTTTTTCCCGTCGCATTTAAAAAATATTGGAAATTTTTAACTTTTGACCCCCCAAAGTACCAAATAGATTCACTTTTCTTTCAGAAAAGTTGCTACATAAGGCAATCGAAGCATTTTTACTGCCCCAAAACGTGTCGACAGACACAAAAAAAAAAAAAAAAAAAAAAAAACACACATCATTGTAAAATCAATACATTCTTCACTCCGTTCAGAATCTAAAAAAAAAAAAACACACATCATTGTAAAATCAATACATTCTTCACTCCGTTCAGAATCTAAAACATTTACAAACGTATTATAAATTTATTTATTTTTTATTGTACCGAATACACGTTAATAATGTTTGCAAAACTTTATAGATTTTAAGCTGTAGAAAATAAATTGTTCAATAACTTTCCAAGTGAAAAATATTTTTCCGCTGTATGTTTTGAAATTTTACTTAAAATGTTAAAATATTATAATCAAACGACATGATTATTACCTAAATCTAATAACTTTACTAAACACGAAAAACTATTCGTTTATCCGCTTTAAATAAAAATAGATATTTTAGGTAAAATACTAAGAACTTTTCATAAAGAATTAGATTTTTTTCGTCCCGCATTAATTTTAAAAAATTATTATGTAACTATGTAATGAGATATTTACTATATCTGTTTATTTTTTATTTTTATTATTATAAAAAAATGTTTGTATGATTATTATAATATGTGTATTTTCAGCGGTGCAATGAGAAATAAAGTATGGCGCAGCACTTAATATATTATAAAATTAGACCATAAAACTTGATCGCAGCAGTTCAGTGTTTAAATTATTTTATTAAAAGCCGGTTTTTTCTTCTAATTATGTTTTCATTTTTTATTTTATTTTTTTTTGTTAAACTAATATAAAAATTTGTTTCCCGTGCGAGTTTTACACCATGCCCAACGTCACCTGTGCAACCGACGTAACCGACTGCGAATGTGTTTCTGTCTATGCGTTTAGGTCTGGACTAGTCCTTTTACAGGTGAAACATTTCCTGTCACGTGTCCCTTATAACACGCTCACGAATTTCACGTACACAAACACACATATAACAATAGTGTTGTCGTATGCGCGAGGGCCTAAAATCGTGTGTACCACGAATTTTTTAGGCGCACGATAAAGTTACCTAATCATTTTAGGAGTCACGATGGTTCACGTTAATTACTCGTGGAGTCGGTTTCTACAAAGTACACAAAAATGTATGAAAAATCTACAGTTGATTTACTCAGTCTATATACAGAAGATGTTGGCAAAGTAGTGCTATTTTCTGAATTAAACACATATTATTTAAAATTCATTGTGTAGTATGAGTGATTCTGAATTTCAAGCCTAGGTGTGCAATGAGAAAACGCGATATTTCGAAGAGATTACCGAAACATTTTTATAACTTTTATCACGACAGGATTGCACTCGAGTGTTGCACAGTATTACGTTGCTCGACTGAAACGAACAGTACTCATCGTATCTATAGGAATATCGTTTTTTTTTTTTTTTTTGTCCCTGAAGGCATCGAATCGCGTATTTTATTTATTTGTAGATCAATGTTTGTGATGGGATGATGGTATTGGGTGGCAGGGTATAGGGGAAGGATAATAGGTACTTCTGGTACATTCGTACACTCGGGACGCCCCGCGGACATTACTTTTTCAAACTGATAGACGTATATGATCTTGCTGTGTATGTTGTGCGCTGTGATCACGTAATGCGCATGTATACGCTGAGTTTACTATTTTGACTCGAGTATTTCATTATTTTTGTATTATTATTGCAGTTGTTTTTGACTCTAACCACACGGCTTTTTTGACATAATTTTAATAATTATTACTTACACATGGTATTGTTTTCATGCGTGTGATAAACAATATATTTTAAAGTTGTAATATTTTATTACCGGAATTATATTTAACCCCGTGACGTGCGTACAGTTAATTTTTCAGGGTATTTAATAATTAGGAAAGATTAAAAGTTTTAAAATTTAATTTTAGCCGCGCGCATCATTCGTATCCGTGAGACACGTAGGTACTACACGCACATCTAGTGCTCTGAGCGAAAATGCCCTTTTACCGTTTCTCCTTTCCTAAGGGTGAGCGGCAATGCGCCACAATTGAACGAGTGGTGGCGTACGACCATGACATTAAAAGTTGATCACCCGGTCTGAGATTATTCGTTTGTGCCGAACCAACTTGATACGAAAACTTAATCTAACAGAAGGTTTGAAGCTAATATGACTTTCCTCAGGCGTTTTATTGATGGCCAGTGCTTTGGATCTAGAAAACTCGACGCTCGAGGCTGGTAAAAATGCAACGCTTTTACACATGTGGAAAATACTGGGTATGCTAATGACTTTTTTTATAGACATAAGGGAGCCCTTATACCAACATTTACTGAGGTAAGCGTACCCACTCACTACTTCCTTAGATCCGACACTGTTGGTTGCATTTAAGATTCTTCAGAACTATTCATTTAAATTAATTGTAATGCACTAATCTTTCATACCCGTTACGTTTTTATATTTCCCTTGGAAATTCGTAATAACAACTACGCATAAAATCAACTGTTACATCGAATGATAATGAGCATAGTCAACAAGGTTCCATTAAATCTAATCTAAAATATTTCGTACAAATTATATTATATTAATATTGTATTAATTTGGGAGCGTTGAGTATTGTTGTCTGAAATTAAAAGTAAAATAACGTTATGCTATATCGTGAACATATCGACAACGGGGCCAAATGAAAAGTGGCAAGATAGTGCGATGTTTACGAGACGACAAATACGTCGCATAAATGCGATATACATTCGCATTTGTTTATTTCGTTTGGTCGGTTCGTACGATAGCCGTTCTATATAGACGCAGTCGACCGATAATTGTATGTACGTAATAGGCCCCGTTAGCATATTGTTAGATCTGTTATACTAGGCAATGTAATATTATGCCTAATATCGTATCAGATATTGCGTTGATGTACCTGATATAATCGTTGGACGTTTTTTTAGTAAACTCGTGGGGCAACACGTGAAACTAGAGTTGGACATTATCCGAATAAAATATTATTCATTATTAGTTTGTTTTTCATTTGATTGTTCTAGATTTTTTCATTTATAATTTTAATTTGTACGATTATATTCATTATATTCATTATTATAATCAATTTGTTCTTTATAATATGTTCATTGGTTGGTGATATGTTATTCAATTATTCATAATTCTGTATAATTAATCCAACCCGAATGTTTCATACATAACTTAAAGTTTCAACTTATTTAAATCGATGTATTCCGTAATTATAACTTATTTTGTGTATCGGAAATTAAGTCATTTAAAAGACACCACGTTCGCATGTGTTGTCGTGCCTGATAAACGTACAACATATCAAATATTTGTTCAGAAGTTCAAATTTAGAGGTATTAGTTTTAATATTAGAGTAAACTAACCTATAATCAAATATTAAGTTAAGAACATTTTCTGTGTTTTGCCGGTCGGTTTTCCAGATATTTTAATTTTTAAGTGAGTTAATTTTTTTTTTTACATCCCTTAACTTGCTTAAACATTAAAATATCAGAAAAAACTGATCATTAAAACACAGATAATGTTTTTCCGTTTGATTATAGGTCAGTTTAGTTATGGGCGATTCACGTCAGTGAATCGATTTTTCGAATCGATTTAAATCGAAATTAAAAAATCGATCGATTTATAAATCGACTAAAATGAATCATCGATTTAAATCGAAATTAAAAAAAAAAATATATTAATTTCGATGACGCTTTTAACTCTTTTAACGCTTTTAACACATTATCAAACACTTTATATTATGATTTTATGTTATAAACACAATTTTATAAACACAATATATTAAAAATAACAAATAACAAAAAAAAAAAATATTAAAAAATAATAATAATTTAGTTAATAATAGTTCACCACATTTTGGGATGCATTACTTGAAATACAAATTTAAGCATAACAACCACAAAAATCAAGGTATAAATGACATTTTGGTATCATTAAATAATTTGTATTATCACAGAACAATATTTGGGATGCATTACTTGAAATACAAATTTAAGCATAACAACCACAAAAATCAAGGTATAAATGACATTTTGGTATCATTAAATAATTTGTATTATAACAGAACAATATATAATGATGCCATTACAGTGTACAAAATATTACAATAGTGAAAATAAAATTGTTGACCCTAATGTCACTATTTTCAAAATATTCACTAATTCAACTACCCATTTAGAATTATTTTTATTCGAACTAAAAATATTTAAAATAAAATATCGTTTACAAATTAATCTATTATTTATTCATGATTTAGTTTTATAATCATTATTTTGATTTGTTTTTGTCCAATTCTGCCGAGATACGTTTTAAAGTATCAGAATGCCCCATAAGCTACAAGATACCGGTCAAATGCTAACGTAAGATATAATTTGCGCACCGCGTACACATATAAATGTACTTTTCGTAAATAGGCGGACTGAATAGTCGGTTCGCCGAAGACGATTTCGAAAGTTTTCAGGCGCCATGTTTTCGTGTCAGTCGTTTGTAAATAAAATTAAAATGCATTTATGTGCCGTACATAAATATTTACTTTGTGACAGTAGTTACGATGTTTTATCACGTCTCCGTAAATTACAGAGATATCTACAATCTGTTTTACGGATCTATTTATTTGATATCGTCCGAGTGTATAGTAATGTCGATTAATACAATTAAGACCGGTATTTAATGGGATTAACATAATTAATACGAAATGTTCTAATAACCCCTGTAAAAAGGATCGTGAAAAATAATACGTTACGCGAAATGAGGACACAATGCGGAAGAAGAAAAAAATAACTTTCTAAGCTATTAACTAACCCCGTAAAACTTTAATGTTAAATTTATCCGCCGTAATAGGAAAAGCGAAAACAGTTTGAGCCTAAAAGCAATAGTTAGCAATGTAAATTAATTATGTTGAAACGTGAAAAAAAAACAACAAATTGCACTGCTCAAACAATCCGTACATTTAAGAACTCTGGTCGACCAACGCGAATTTAAACGACCCGATAATTTATTGCTCGACTATCAAATCGCACGAAGGTAAATTTACGCATTTAATCAAACTCGGCGCAAAACATTTAAACGATCTACGTTTCATAGTAGAATATGAGTTCATCACACGCAATTCAATAATATTTTTATTCGGTTAAGATTCGTAATTGTTCGAAACACATAAACCGCATGTTTGTCAGGTAAAAAAGAAACGTATAGAATCGGATCATTTGGTGTACGTTTTTAACAACACCGTGAACGCTTTGCGCATACTTCCTATTCTTGTAAGTCTCCAGTTATGCATAATACCATCGCACATTTGTCGATAAATGTACTCTGTTCGTAAAGTGTAACCGAAAACGTGTAAAAACGTATCTTCCATGGGCGCGTTTCCATCGCTTCGGTTTATGGAGCATGTACCTATATTGGACGAAATCCAGGCGCTGGTCATGAAACACAGACTACGCGCATATTTTAATTTCATGACATCAATCGAACTTTAAACAAACAACGATATGCGTTTAAACCTCATTAGATCCGAATATTTGATGATGCGCAGTGTATTAACGCAAACACCGGTTCATATAATACGATATTTATCTTGGTCCCGTTTGCTGTGGGTGCACGCGTATACGATATTATTGCATATATGTACCAGACCACCCACACAGTCGACCGCATATCAAGTTCGCCGACGTCCCGGAACAATATTATAAATGTAATTATATCCTATCGGATGTTCGAACATTATCCGTGTGCGCGTGTACACCAAACGACGGAAACGAGGTAAGTGCTTTTCCGGAATAAACATCGATAAGGTTTCGCCGCAAATCTTCGATACGTTCGTGGGAAATAATTTTAATAAGCGAAATAGTACGAAAATACGTAATATTCTCTATGTATAACTAAATGTAACATAGTGCCACGACGATTTTATCGTCGTAGAAAAAATTCCAAAAATAGTGAAACACGAAAATATATGAATGTATTTAAAACATATCAAAAAGTCAAAGTTCTCTCAAGTTTTAACGAAATATGAGTGTCCGCTTGCTAGACATGTAAAATATGTAAAGTTAAACTAGAATTATTTTATTCAGAATAATCCAAATTGTTCACATTTTTCATGGGAATATAAATCTCGTTCTGGAAAACATATACAGTAAAACCTCGCTTAGACGGAAATATAACATGATTTTCGTATTATCGATTCCCATAGATAATCGATGTATTTGTACGACGATATTACATTATTATGGTAATATAAATACAAAAAAAAATCAACAATCAATATTTTTCAAAAAATATAATTATTATTAATGTATACTATCTAAAAATGAGTATGTAATTTTTAATTTCACTCGATTTTTTTTTTTTAAACCCCGTCGAGACGGAAATCTTGTTAACACGGACTAATTGCATGGTCCCAAGCGATTCCGTTTTATTGAGGTTTTAACTGTATATTTATAACTACTGCAACGTCACGAACGTACCATCATGACGTGAATCATTGGCATGAGTTATTCTTTTTTCTTTTATTATTAATAAAAGATTCATTTACATTTATTTTTTTAGGTTTGAGCATCTCTAGGCCATTTTATATTATATCTTCTTTATAGATTGTTATACGGGAGATTATAGGGTTTGGGTTCGACTGGAACTCGGAATTAAATGTTGTATAGTATTTGGTTCCTGTTTCATTTACTGTTGGTATTTGTAGATTCTTATGCAGTGCAAAGTTAGTTATATATCATGGAGCTTCAGTTATTTATCACAGATAACTTTATTGAAATATTTAAATGCCATATGAGCAGAGGGAAGTTATAACTATTTTATGTATTAAAACATTTAATTTTTAAATTTATTGTAATGCGACAGTTATATATGTAGTTAGCGGAAGATATGTAAGCTAATGCTGATTTGTTATGGGCCCAAATCAGTCTTTGCCAGGATAAACTTCCAATTATTTAATTATATTTTGAATTGATAAAGGTATGTCATAAAGGTATAATGCGGACATTCAATTTTACTAAGAGCAAAATATATTTGGACTAATTTGTTTTTGTTTATCTTGTTTTTCATTTACTAGTCATGTTAGAAATTTAGATGGTATTATAAGCATAAACAGCTATTTTTGGATATTTATTTGATAAAATAATTATAGTATCATCAGCATATGACGATAGAAATGATTGTGTGACCAGATATCTAATCTGTTTATACTCGTGTTATAAGTAATAGGTGTTTGGGCACTTTCTTGAGTATTTCAGCATTAATTGTATAGTAAAGAGAAAAAAAGTTAACATATTTTATAGTGAAAATCTGTCTTTGAAAAATACATTTAAGATAAGAAAATACGAAACTGGTAGGTACAAGATTAAGTATATAATATATATATATATATATATATATATATATAACGCTGCTTAAGTTAAATATTAATTTAAAACGGGTCTCTTTATTGTTTATTTATTATTATTTTTCCACTTCCACGCATTTAAAAAAATGTACGACGAGTGTCGAATCATAGTGTCTTAAGTACCTATACTTAAGCTTTCTCTTTGCTAATAATCCTGTAAGCAATAGTAAAATGTTTTCTATTTATTTTATCAATAAGAAATCGTAAAAACTACTATGATTCGCCAGAGAAATGTTGAATGTCCAGTCCACGATCGAAGATAATGTACGTACTCATATAATGACAGGTCTAAAAATGTCAGAAAATAACAAAAGTAAACGTAAATTCAAATTTTTCCAACACGAACGGCAGGCAATCTAAATAGTTTTCAAAAAGAAAAAAGGAGAAAAAACTGATCCCAATGCGCAACCATCATAAAGTAGTGTCGATGCATACACTCATAAAATTAACGTTCAACGAACACACGCGATCGTTCACATTGCCTTTGACAATGAAAAGCGTGATGTTTGACAACTTAAAGTTAAAAGCTTTTAGGCAGATTTTCGACAAAACAGTGAAATATTTATATATATATAAACTCAAAACGTGACAAGTTTTGTGTTTCGAGTTTCGAATTTTTATTTTTATATTTTGCGCGTATACATATTGTGTTAAGCCACGTGCATGGTATAAACAGTGATATACTAGTTTGACTATATATATATTTGAGTTTTAATACGCGCAAATATCCTGAGCGTTTTGATGTGGAATTTTAAGTCGGTTACATTGTACATTGTACTGGAATTAATCTTCCGGCTAATCGAGTAATCCGAAATGGCCGTAGAATTTCAACTATCCGTGTTATTTCTTTAGAATTCATCAAATTAATTTCCTCCTGAAACTCGACCGCTCCAAAGTACAGTTTTTCGTTTTAGTTAACTTTATTCGGAGTAAATATTTTATATTTTTTCGCGGTTTGTTTTAAATTTAAATGAAAGGTGATACAGTAATTGTATAATATAAAGTACTGTGGTATATAAGTCTGAGAGCGAATATCAAATCGCGTTATTTTTTGAAAAATCATGTATGTACCGATTTTCAAATTTAAATCTGGTGTTTAGCATTGATACTAATTTCAACAATTTGTTTTCAAATAATCGATTTTTGCTTTAATAATGGTGAAATCTAATCGTGTTACATGGAAACATTACCAATTATATAATTATATTATTGCTAAAATAAATATGTACAAATTATTTAAAAAATGTTGTATTTTTGCATGCTTGATACATAATAATATATTGTTAAAAAATAATGTACCAAATCATCAATATATCATATTTTAAAACATTAAAAAAAAACTTTAAAATATATATACGCAAACTAATGATAAATAAATAATAAAAACCATAAATACTCGTATGTTGCAAAATACAGAAAGGTTGTGTGTAGAAGACTTAATTAGAGGTCAAGAAAAGGAAAATACATTTTTATATTGCACAATTTGGATTCTAAACAAAAAAGGAGGTGTTGACATTTAACTTGTATTTTGTTTAACTGACATAATATTTATGTTTCTATTATTATGGAATATGTTTATTCCCTAGTAAATTGGGAACTTATCTCATTTAGGGTTACCAGAAGGCTTATCGTCAAATTATGGCGAAATTATTTTAATTTACAATTAATTGTGAATTAAAATTCTGTTATCAACAATTGCAACCTGCTGTAAATGTTATATTTTCTATATGAAAATTAAAGTGTATCAGATTGAGAGACATGATGTTTTTTTAATTACCATGATATTCTATTAAAAAGGAGATAATATATAGGCTTCTCTGAAATTGGTATAAGAAAGTGTGTTTTGAAAAAAAAAAAATAATATTATAGAATAACAAACATATAATAGT
Source organism: Sipha maydis (assembly GCA_034509805.1). Taxonomy (NCBI): domain Eukaryota; kingdom Metazoa; phylum Arthropoda; class Insecta; order Hemiptera; family Aphididae; genus Sipha; species Sipha maydis. Next base: position 25,620 of record JASXSY010003506.1, on the reverse strand, counting down.
TGATGTATTAGTAGTATTAACGAGATATAGAAAATGAGAAAGAGAAAGAAAGAAATAGAAACAGAGAGAAAGAGAGTGAGAGAGAGTGAAAAGTAAAAATAGTAGAAGGAAATTATAATTATTGTTGTGATATTCAATAATGTTTGTTTAAAGCTAATAACCATAAATATATTAGAGATTATTCTATACTTACAATTTGTATTAAAAGTAAATAATAATTGCTATAAATATTCAATGAAACTAGAGGTAATAAAATGTAGATTTTGTTGAGTGTTATAAGAAATATATGGTAACTTTATATGTAATAAAAAAATGAAATCGACAGAAAAATTCAGCTTTTTACGGTTATTTTTCTTACTCTTAATAAATTAATGTAATTATTATTACTACTTGAAATATAAAAATATAGATAAATAAATAAATAAATAATTAATTAAATAATTAAAAATATTATTCAAGAATTTTACGATGAACATTTTTTAACGTAACAGAACTGCGTAAATCATACAAATTTGGCATAAACAAAATAATATAATAAAATCCGGTTCATATTAATTTAAATATTTTTTTATTTTTTTTGTAAATCGGATTACTAGTTGAACCATAAAATAATGGCTGAATTTTAGAAAATACTAAAACAACTTAATTAAATTTCTCTTTTAAAAGTATAACAAAAAATAAAAGTAATGAAATGGGATTATAGACGGAATGAAAGAATATTCGAATATATATCGGTTTTACTGAATTAGTAAAAAAAAGCAGAATAACTTTAAGTAAATTTCTCCTTCCCAGTTGGCGATTTCGTATAATCTCAATTTTTGAAAAAAAAAGAAATAAATAACTATAACGAAAAAAACTCATTTATCATAAAAAAACAAGTTAATAACCAGTCAGTTTTTCGAGCGCTTGACGTATAAATTGATGTCGATGGGTAGTATAGTGAAAAAAGTACAGGAAAAAACCCTACCCGCACGCACGTCAAAACAAAATATTAAACTATTGTCTGCCTATGTGTGTTTATTGGGATTTTATATTTTATTTTTACGAGTGAGTGCTACAAAGCGAGGTTTTTATAATATGTTAATGATCATATTAGAAATAGAAAAAGAAGCGCGCCACACATAATATATTATATACGTATAGTATCTACGAATGGTAAATAAAATATTAAACGAAGAAAATGTGCAAACAAATTTCATCAATTAAAAATAATATCAATATATAGTTATAATAATAAAAATAAAATGAAAAATATTTAAATATATGTTATATATATATATATATATATATATAATTAATATAAAGAGTATAGAGAAAAACCACAAAAACAAGTATGAAGAAATAAATCTGAAGAAGAAACTTTTTTTTATCATTTGAAAAAAAATGAAAAATTATATAAAATAGTTTGATAGTGCTGTAAAACTAGTAGTGAAAAAAACAGATCAAAACAGCAATGACGATAAAGAAGAAATGGTACAACGACAAATAACAATATGTAAAAAAGTGAAAGAAAGAAATAGAAAATATAAAATTATAGGTAGAGAAGTTGCAACAGTCCACAACATTACACCATGGGATGCATTTAAATTGTTTTTTTTTATTTCGCTTACCTCCATCCGAAACCGCTCTTCTTCTTTACAAAAATCATGTATTATAAAACAGATGTACATATTAATTTCCGTACAATTATATAATTAAGACGGGCCTTTGATCTTATAATATATATAGCATATGTTAGTAGTGATAATAATGCATTTCAAACAATGATAACATTAAGTGTAGTACTATCATAAGATGAACACATAAGGTATCACATTTTAAACTAATTGTTTGGGAGTGTAGATGTCTATGAAGTAGTGCCGGATTTCACGCTCCATTGATTAATTAAAAAGTATAATTGCTTAATCGTGTCAAAGTATGATTCCCGAATAATAGCTGTAATATTTGGGTTGTAGACCACAGAAAAGGAGTGCATTATTGCACAGGGTAATTATTTAAGTGTGATCGTCTTTTTTTACGTCAGTTAACTATATATTTTTTTCAAATTAAGATTTATATTAAATATATTATATATTTGAGCAAAAATTAATATTTTATCTCGGGAAAATAAAAATTAAATAATTATTTTAAATTATTACCGATCCATATATTGACAGTTGAAAATTATAAAAATGTAACAGAATTATTAACTGTGTAAAATAAACGGAACTCTAATTTGAAAAACAAAAGTTGGTATTAATATAGGATACTCCTTGATGTTAGTGCAAGAAATACATGCATTGAAAAACATAGCCTTATGGTACATTTTCCATAAATCAAAATTTGAAAAAAAGCATAATTGTTTACTAAAAAATAAAAAAAAAGGTTGAATATGTTTAAAACATTACCCTTTTATATATAATATAGAATTAAGCACGGAATATCATTAAGTGTTATTTTAACGATGAATGATTTTTATTTGACGAATCAATAATATAACCTGGGGATGAGAACCAATGCGTCCGAGAATAGTACTACATTTTTAATATCAAACGTGTAGAGTATGATCTAATGCGAAATTCGACGATTACGATATGTTTATATATTTATTCCTATATATAAACTATTTATTCATATATTTATATACTGATATATTTATGTCAGAATGTTTCAAAGACAGTGACAGGATAATTGGGTTCGGATAGTTCTTCTAACAGTGTTATACGTCTCCCGCATAGTTAAATAGTACTCGATTTGATAGCATGAGAGCACGCAGGCATATAATGTCCGTTGATCGCGAGTGTATGATTGAAATATATTATGTAACGAGTACACGAAGAATGAATAAAAATCGTAATAATATAATCTTCAACGCGACTATTTTTTATGCGATGTGAAAGTTTTCAGAACATTCTCTGGCTGTACGTAAATAGCATACGTTTAACTATAGTTAAACTACTGTTTACGAGATTACCTATGCTCAGTATAAAAGTGATACCAATTCGATTGGGATATAATGACAAATTAGCACATGACAAAATAATAAAGTAATGAAAAAACAAATATATTCTATAGCCATAAGGCTCCAGTCAAAATTGCAAAAATAAAGAGAATAATCGTGAAAAAAAACACGATATGTTGTTTAACAATAGAAACGATAACCGTGAAAAATAAGAAATAATGAACTTTCGGATAGATATTTTGAAAGCAAATAGATAATTTTAATCTCAGTTCAAGAAATTCTTTGTTATAATGTTCTAGTTAAGTTTATCATTAAATTTACCAAAAAAAATTTTTATCAATCAAAGAAATTATGTAAATATTATTTATAAGATAATTGGACGAATCGTATTGATATGTATTTGATTTAACTCTCATACCTTGGTATGATAGTAATATACGTTTTTTGTGTCCATTATAAAAGAGCCAAATATCAATGAATAATAATCCAGTATTATAACCGTACGTTTTAAAATGATCAAATATAATTATGCCTATAGAAAGAAATTTTTGTTTTTTTCATGTTTTAAGATTATTTAAATATGAATTTGAAGTATAAATAACATTTTATAATTTAAAATAAAAATTATGATTTGAAATTAATAATTTTTTGTTTTCTTTAAATATAGTGTGGAAATATTAAAAATCGTTATGTATTGTCGTTATAGATGTTAGGACAACTTACTAATACAGTTTTCACGATTTTCGAATAGATCCGCATCGATAAATTTGACTATATATCGAATATATAGTCAATTGGACAGCGACTGCGAACACTGACGTCATTCTTACGATATTCTTACGTATGGCAAAAAAAAAAAAAATACATAATTATTTTAAGGCACCCGAAAAATTGCTCACAAACGTAATAAATAGTGCACTTGAGTAGAAAAACTATTACAATATTTTATGATATAATTCGTGTGTAAATTTTCGTGCACAATTTAAATCAGAACAATGGTTTACGCGTTTTGGAAATCAAATCGTGTTTCGTTGAATTGTAGTGTTTTGGTTTTTTTTTTTTTTTTTGTCTACCATGACGATAAAATATAGCCATGAAATGTTTTACAGTTAAGTGCAATATCATTTAACGTGGTTAATTCGATCCTAGATGAATCATTTATTCCCTGATCATTGTTTTTATTTTATTGAATTATTTTTTCTCGTTGCTCCCCTTTCTGTAGTAGTCCACCGTACGGAGATTTTATCAATTAGAATACGTTTTGGCGTTGACGTCGGAGTGCTCGGAGTTAACGAACAATTCTATTGAAAACCCATTAACATCAATACATAATATGCGGCGACGGCGGCTTCTCATTAAGCTCCACGCGTCCATGATCGGCGATGGCGTCTTCACTAATTCGTGGCTTATCATAAATAATTGCACATTCTACACTTATCCTTTGGTCCTATTTTCCATGCATCTCATTTCCACCGAATAACTACCCCATAGTACGTACACCTTTGCATCCTTTTGCTATGATTTTCTCAAAACTCTCTTATATCTAGTTCCGAAATCCAACACCTCCGATCGAATCCTTCCGTCTGTCCAGAGTTTTCAATTGTCTACAGTAACAGTGATCAAATTTATCTAAAGGTTATTTTGTTTACAGAGCCTTTAAGATGCTATGAAAAGTCTGCAGAGTTCTAAAAATTAGGGATGTTCATTATAGACAATTACTTATAGAAAATTATGTATTAGTGATTTGTAGTTTTATCCTTTGTAATGCGTGTATTGTTATAATACATATTGGCTTATTAATATCCTCAACACTAAGCACTCAAAGTTTTTTTTCAGACCTTTATTCTATACAATTTACAATTTATATAAATGTAAAAATAATTTAACTAATGGAAATATCTGAATTTTATTTAATTAACATGTGCTCATGGAACACTTACATTTTACTGAAATCTAGTGTTCTTGGATCACAATTTAAATATTAGTTATTTATTCGTCTACGGAGTTTTGTATTTAAACTCAATCCACTAAAATCGACGATCGAATTGTTGATAAAGAATATTTTGGAAAAACCATACAGTATTTGCACTATCGTGTATATCAAAAACACTAGTGTTAAGTTCAAAATTAATTGTATACACTTTGAAATGACACAACTTTTTGAATACACACATTATTTACGAGCATCGCTACAATTTTTCAAATTTTGAAATTATTCTTGAGGTAGTGTTCAAGCATTTATACGTTTTTTTGTATTAGTATCTCTCATACATTTATATTTCGATTTATAAATAATTATATTATGAATTACGTGGACAAGTACCAACACGTTTCATTCATTTTAGCAATTATTGTAATATTTCGTTATAGGTAATTTCAAACTTCGATAGAAATATCTGTACGTTATAAAAAAAATAATTAAAGGTTACATTGAAATTATAATTTTGTTATAGCGTTATATAATATGATGTAAGTATATGTTTATATTTTATTTTATTATTAATAACACTCGATTGATAAAACCTAGTCAATGAAAACTTAGAATTCAATCAAATAAAAATTATATTGACGATTACTTAAATATTTTTGTTTATTTATTTTTTTTTTTAAATATATTTTTATAAATAAGGACGTAATTAATACGATAACTTTTTTTTTTATTGGATTTAAAATTAAATTGTATTTGTATGTATTCTATATTAATTTTACTATTTTCATAAGTTCATTGTTTTGTAGAATAAATAAGTTGTATACGTAACACTTTTTTTTTTAGTGTAATCAAAACATTGTATGTTTGATGCTAATACAATATTGTATTATTTCGAATACTCGAATAATTTCAAAACATCGATACAAAGAATAACGTCTTTTGATTAAATTAAGTTCAAAACTAATTAAAAATTAAACTCCCTTGAGGATAAAACCTGAACGTTGTAGCATAAACTGAAATTATATTTTTCTGTTAAGGAATAAAAATTAATTAAACTTGTCGAAAAAAATCGATTTAAATATTCTCCTTTTAAACTTTAAAAATATGCTCAAAAAACTTTTGTCTATAGTTAATACGTATTTTATACTAAATACCCTTGGAAGGTTGATCGATATTTTCTGAGCTTTATTTGTTGACCACAATATATTGTATATTTGAAAACATATCAATTTTTTTTTTTTTTTTTTTATTGAAACGTTTTTGAAAATTAGAAAATTGATTCATTGTGGTTAAATTAAATACATAAATAGGACGAAAATGGATTCACAACCCTTTGGGATTATTCACCTGTTCAAAAATTAAAATTTATTATATTCGTTTTTATCGTTTTTTTTATATTTTTTCCATTTCTTTAAGAGTACGTTTTATTCATAACTGAATCGTATTTTTGTTTCATCTATTCTTAAGCACGTTAAAATCATTTTCATGTCTAAGCGAAACTGTAAGCGTAGGTATATGTATAAATATGTACATATATTTACTTATAAATACAACGTGGTACTCGGAATTTCGCTAATTATAATATTCGGAACAGCTTCATTAAACTCGACTTTATGCAAACTTTCTGAAATCAACCCAAACTAACACAAATGCGTAGATTTCGATCGATTTTTGTAAAATATTATAATTACTTGAAATATACGATTATGAAAATGGGATATTGAAGACGGAAACATTGACCACAACCGACGGACTATTATGTATAACACAATCGTTACGATGACGTATTGAAAACGGTTAGTGTTTACATCTTACCTAATGTTGATATCAGAAAATAATTGATTCGGACCTATTATACTACTGTAGTACGAGAGTGCGACGTTCGTCAAACCTATAACTCGATACACGCATTGGTTCATGATGATCAGGGGTTCGGGAAGGAGTTAACTTTGCTAATTTTGTATTATTACTCATGAAATGTGAAACGTTCACGTGGACGCAACCACTATACGTCACTGTGATCGTTTGCATTCATCTCGATGAAAAAATGAAAAAAAAAAAAAAATTATAGTTCTTTATAACTACAGATAATGGTTTTTTTCCTATTGCTGAAAACCGGTTTTCATCGATTCCAATGCAAATACGATTGTCTTGTGGCCGCGTTCACGTATGCGCTAACGATATTCGAACGACAGAAAGGCGATTACTGTAGTAAATTGTAAAGTGGTCGCGCAACTGTGACAGTTTAACATAACGTACGCCTGCGGTCCGACGACACGTGCATGACGATCAATTGGAGCGGAATCCGGGGGGAAAGGGAGGGGCTGATGTAACTATTGAGATCGAGTTCCGAGAGGATTGCGACCAATGGTGACGAGCTGAGAGCGGTGGCGGACGGCGGCGCGCGACTCGTTGAAAAATCGTACGTCACCGATAATGCCAGCCATGAGAGCGACCGGCGATAGTACGGTGGAACATTCTTCAGCCGAGCCCTCGGCCAGCCGGGTCGCCGTTTCGTCGGTCCTCCTCATCAGTCCCAGTAGGCAATACGGATCGCTATAACCTGACGACAACAACCAACGGGTCAACACCAGCCCACGTGACAACATTGTACATAACGCCGCGCCCACGGTGGCGGAACGCGCTTGCACGTGTGCGCGGCCCGGGGCTTGAAGCCAACGATTGCCGTTCGACCGCCGGCGAGAACCGTCAACAAGCCGGTAGCGAAATCGTCAAAGGCCGTCAACGAAACACTGCGAGACCGCGTAACACAGCGATCGGCATCTGGTAACGGACGACCGCATCATTGCGTTGGTTTCAAGCCCGGGGCGTTTGCAAAATGCTATTTCTGTGCGTACACATAATTGTCGTGCGGGTGCACGCGTGCGCGCGTACTGCAAAACGATACGGTACAATAATCGTTATCGACCCAATCTAAACCATAGAGATGCTGTACGTCGTACACACGAAAGTTCACGTCACGATGTACAGAAGTATTCATTGAAATGCGTTGACCGTAAACTTGATTGTTCATCGGGTCTTACATGTGTTATAAGGGTTATAACACATCGGTTTGGTACATGTGATGCGTAACATGTACTCACAGTACGCACTGCTGCACGTATCGTTACGATGTCAGTGTGATCATACGTAAATATCGGAATAAGTAATGAAGTAATGTTTATTATATCCATTTTTCACACACACACACACACACACACACACACACACACACACACACACACACACACACATACACACATTACCCGAAGACGTTATACCGATCGTATAATGAAAAATCAAATAGTTTTTGGATTGGCTCGCAAAGAATGTTTTATGGAATGTTTAAGACATAGTACGGATCTCCGAAGGCCACTATGTGTGTATAATAATAGTAAAAGATTTATACGCACGTATACGCCGATCAATAGTAGTGTACATTTTGGGGATAGTAGAAATAAAAATAATAAAATAAAAACCATCTCGTTTGATTTGTTTTATTGTCAGCCAGAAATGTAAGTGTGTGGCTCGCATTCACCGCGAGATTTTTTAAATCAATTCAAAAAGTCCATGTGTAAACATCCACGTTGAAACATATTTACTTACTGCGGGTTAACTATGTGTAACGATGAGACTATTACTGCTATGCATATGTTGGAGAGATCAGGCCACTAAGGATATATATTGATGATCATGTTAATATAATTTTTATATTTCGTTTTCATCCAGGTGTTTATTAACTTTTATTTGATATTTATTTTATATATTTCATTTAATTTTTTTCATCTCCTGAATATAAATTGTTATCAAAATTTCAAAACATCTACATATGTTGTGTTAAACGATTTCCATAGGAATTAATTGCATACGAATAGTATATGAACAAATTAATATTATTATTGTTCAGGGAAAAGGGAAAATTTCATTAGTAATAAATAATAATAAATCAAAAAACATTGTGTTGCGTACGTGGAAATATATAATACTTCAATACATTAATGAATATATTTTAAAACAATTAAAAATATGTCATTCGGTACTGCGTAAAAATAATGTAAATCCATAAACAATAAAGACTAATGACTCGGAACAGCATTTCAATAAATAATTGGTTTTTTGACAGTTATCGTTATAATAATATCGAGTATTCATAGAACTCCGAATACATGAGCGCACAATACAAAACAAAAATAAATTTACATTTGTATTTTTCGCTTTAAATATGATCTGTAAATCATATGTTTATGTTACACATAAATTTGTACTTGTTGCCGGTTTAATGACATACATTTTTTTTCCAATTTTTCTGTCATACAAAATTATCTGAATGTATTGCACAATATGGTATAATACATTGGTTTTCAAACTTTTTGACTCTGGACCCAATTTTCTTCCCATACATTTTTTATGAACCGTATCAGCTGTGTTAGCCCAAAAATAGTTCAAACTGTTTAATGGCTTAGTATGTTATTGTAGAAGTGCTTTTATAACATAACAAATAAAATTTAAATTTTTCTAGGTTAAATTTAATTTCTTATTATAAATAATGATTGTTGTATAATAAAACGATATCAACTCTGAACACAACGACCACAGCAATAATTTATGAAAATAATCTGTAAAATGTATAGATAAATAACCGGATTCTATATCGATTAAAGCCCGGTACACACTTGCATTATTTTAACGTGCAACAATACTACGGCTTTGAACTTTTAAGTACCACGCTTATCTTCTACAAATATAAAATAGTACAGTTTACCCAAAATTATTTTATCTGATGGCATAGGAAATATTTTTTTTTTCATATCTAACATACATAGTGTATAATAATATAATATAAAATATAAATATAGATTTTTAAATTTTAAACAGTAAACTTATTGTGATCCAAAACTAGGTCGTGATCCACAGTTTGAAGACCACTGGTATAATATATTACAGTTCCATATCGTGATATGTTAGGTTGTGCCCAGATAAATATACGAGGAGTAAAGGGGTTATGTGTTAAACTTTCTTTCCGTTAAAATTGTAAAAAAAATGGATATTTACATTTGAACATCTACACTAAACGATCACTAAGATTTTTCTACGTAAAATACATTAAGAAAATAATGGAAACTAAATTAAAATTTATAAATAGTAGTGGTTATCGTAGCCTTAAAAACCCTCAATTATTTCATGTGTGTGCGCCTGACTGTGCCACAGAAAAATCGAATAACTATTCTCAATCGTAGTTTCAAATATTGCAGAAAACACGAAACGTCGTGATATGTGATGACGATTATGAAAAAATTTACGTTGCCAAATACGAGTACATGTGGAAATAATTTTTCGACCTATCGACGTTCACTTAAATACCATGAATGTGTTATTGTTTGAAAGTGTGTATTAAAAATATATGGAAACGACGACACGGTGACCGTCGTATCGTTACTATAATGTACGCATTGATTCGCGAACACTAAGTAGGTGGATATTATCCATACACACGTTACATTACGCTGTTTACCGACCTACACGTATTCGTATATTCGGTAAACGTTTGCAGGTTGTTCGTCAGCTTTCGTCAGCTTTCTCACTTGATTATCATGGTTTGAATGAAATATTGAAAAAAATGTAAATTCATTTTAATACGCTTGTGAAGTTATCCAATAAACAAGATTTATGCTTAGATATCAGTGTCATCACACTGTCGGTTGGGTTCGTTTTAGTCAAAACCGTGAAAACCATTTAGAACGAACCATATAAGTTATTCGATAGATAATTCAGAATATTACTTACATGTTTGATTTGATTTAAAAACATAGATGGATCATGATATTTTAGAAAATGAAATCTTATACACTAGACAAAATATTACATATGCTACGTTAATATTTAAAAAAACTGTGCAAGTAATAAAACCCAAAATTATTATTAATTTTATCTAGATAAGTATTAATTGTTTCGGGAGCAATTTTAATTTTTTCTTCCATGGCCTAGGTAGTTTTGTATGTAAATCTGTGTGTTGCGTAAATATTGAAAAAATAAGGAAAAATCTGAAATAAATAGACATTTATATACACATTATCTTCTGTGGAAAGTAAGAGTAAAACGAAACGCGTTTATAAAGTGCTCGTTTTTCGTTCAAGCTAAAATATAGCTATCAAATCAGACAATTATTTTCATATTAGAAATCGTAGAATCAATGATACATCGTAATATCGGTCGTGGCACATCGTTGGTTTTCGCTCAAATCCCCAGAATAATTACATTATCCTTGATGAAAATGCGTCGAAATAAAAATGCACGGAAACGGTCTTTTGCGACCGACTGTTGGTTGGATCGACGCCAGTAATAGTAATTGGTCAAGACCCAAAAACGTCAGTGGACTAGACGGCGAGACGCGTTTACCGTCACGAGTCCTTCAACGCTGCCGTCGTCGCCGCATCGGGGTCAATCAATCACGGTCGATTGTGGAACGTTTAAGTATGTTACGTCGTAAATATTAAAGAAGCATAATGCCGGACAAATGGAATTTCTGGGAAACGCGATGGTCTTCTTCTTAGGGTCCGGGAGTCGGTGGTCGCGGCGGTAGGGTGGACCGGGGAGAAGAAAAACCGACCATCGCTTTTGAAACGCGGCATAAATGCGAGATTGTGTTGTACTTTCAGCGCCACCACACATATGGAACTCATTGAAAAGAATATTATTACAGTTAGTCGGAATTTCAATCGGTTTTAGCAATGGCTATTTGCCTCCATGTACACGTCTTCCGGGTACGTCGGACGTCCTGCGTGTACTTCTGTGGTGTGTATACAAACGAATGTTTTGAGGAGGTTTTTCAAGAGTCACTATAACAAAAGTTATAAATAAATAACGTACAACAACGGAGAGGGGGGAAATACTTACTGATTTTTTATAAGTGTGTGCAATACAATAAATATACATTTTTTTTGTACTTCGGAGGGTAGAATTTACGACCCCTGAATTGTCCTTCTCTCATAAGTATCTGCATGGTAAATTATTTATAACATATTCTATTGCCGTGTAAATAGACCGCCCAATGGGTATACAGGAATGCGTTTAAAAGCGTTACGATTATTACGGGCCGACGTTGAAAATATTGTTTATTTTGAATATTTTAGGTTTTCTCCGATTTCATAATTATAATAAATCACCGAAAATCGTCATTTAAGATATTTACCGTTTAAACTTGTTTGGAACGCGAATGGGCCTTATTTTTTCGTTAACTGTTAAAATACATCTCCGGTATACATTCGAGATTACACACCAGTTAATTATAATAAAGGTACGGTTTCCAAGGCGCGACCGGTCGTTACGACCTGTCGTTGTTGCGTGCTTGTTTCCTAGGCGCGACTGGTCGCCGCGACCCGTCTCTGGTGATGTAAAAAAAAACCTTTAAATTCTGTATCTGTATTCAGTATCATTGTGGTTTTCGTGCAGTGAGAGCTAGTGTTTTCGAGTTAAATTTTATACTTAATATCATCTTGAATACGATTATTAATAATAGTAAATAAGATTTCCCAAAGGTGTTAGCAATATCCAACCAAATATAATCTTTATGTTCTGCATCTTTATATTTGTTGTGAGACAGATCAAACAATTCAACATTTTTGCGAACCATTTCGATCAGTTGTTCTTCTTCTTCCCCCGAAAAATTCAATTTAGCCATACTGATGCACGTTACAGTCGAAATTCACTGCCCAAGAATGGTTTTGTGATTGAAATAAATCGATAATCACAATACACTGCTCTCGAACCGGTAGTGTTGCCGTTCGCCACGACAACAGTCACGCGTTGGAAACCAGTAAATAAGATTCACATATTAACAGTCAGACGGCGACTGTCGCGGCGACCGGTTGTGCCTTGGAAACCGTACCTTAATAGTATTAATAATAATAATAATAATACGATGATACGATATTTTTATCGTAAAAAGCATTTTCCTAAGATATTACAAACGGCGAAAATGACATTTTACCGGAACCCGCGGTGTCTCTTTACGCGCGTACGGTTCTCCATCGTGGCGTATATACACACGGTGAGTGAACGAATAGAGATGCTTGAAGATAAACCGCTGTTGTAAATGAGTGGATTTAATCAGGTAAAGAGCTCGTTTAGGAATTGTGTTTCCATTGAGATTATACCGGAAGCGGGATAGTGTCCATTAATCACACGCTTCGAGAAACTCAGGAAATTAAATTTTTCCCTCTTTAATTTTTTTTTTTTTTTTTTTTTTTTTTTTTTAAATATACCCATTTGTAGGTAAACATGAAATTCAATATTACGATTTGTCTTTCAACAAGACCGTATTCGGCATTCTAAATGAATCCTATTACCAATCACAGTTCGTATTGGTTTTTCATTGTGATTTGTTTTTTCTACACTTCATTTCGCGCTAATACTCCTAAGTCACATTCTCACCAAGCAATGAAATTTTAATAGCAAAATCGGAACTATTGCTTATCAGGTCGTTTTGCAGAGGTCCGTTACCCCAGTACCACCAAATTATATAAACAACTCCAAAATTATCCTATTGATTGTTATTTCATTTGTACAAATTTGTAATCGCGATTTGAACATTTGTACACCTCCCAAAACTCGGGAAAATCGATTTTTCCGTGGCGGTACTGGTGTAACCGTTACCCCAGTACCGCCATCGGCTTATATTGGTCCTATCGACTCCGGACTTGTACAGACGATTGTTATTTCATTTGTACAAATTTGTAATCGCGATTTGAACATTTGTACACCTACCAAAACTCGGGAAAATCAATTTTTCCGTGGCGGTACTGGTGTAACCGTTACCCCAGTACCGCCATCAGCTTATATTGGTCCTATCGACTCCGGACTTGTACAGACGATTGTTATTTCATTTGTACAAATTCGTAATCGCGATTTGAACATTTGTACACCTCCCAAAACTCGGGAAAATCAATTTTTCCGTGGCGGTACTGGTGTAACCATTACCCCAGTACCGCCATCAGCTTATATTGGTCCCATCGACTCCGGACTTGTACAGACGATTGTTATTTCATTTGTACAAATTTGTAATCGTGATTTGAATATTTGTACACCTCCTATAACTCGGAAAAATTAATTTTTCCCTGGCAGTATAATTTGAATAGTTGTTTTAACTGTAAAGTTTTGAAACGATATGCCAATGATAACGCGACGATATACGATAGGACAGACATTACGACGGCCGTGTCATTACCAATATTATATTCCAGTAGTCAGAGTGACAGCATACGACAGAGTGATTATACGTTCCAATCGTCCTGTATGTCAAGATTATACGGGATTGCCCCGTATTTCAACTTTATGTCCCGTTGTCTCGACATAGGACGCATTTCCTACTGTTTTTTTCATGTCCGTCCCGTATTAATTCCTTACTGCTAACGTATAAATTTTTGAAAATTTATTTTTAATAGAAATAATTATATCTATGATATTTTTATTTTTTTTTTTTTTATTAAGAATAAAGGCTTCGACATCTATGGTCATTAGCCTATACAGTGTTACATTAACTTAATAATTATACAGATATGATGAAAACCGACTAATAGTCGGTAGTATCAAATAGTCGTTTCTGCCCATCACTAATACAAACTTTATGATACATTCAATACATAACCAAATCAAACAATAACTAATAATGGTGATTACGTGTGTAAATTTAGCTATGCCTATTATGTATGACGTATATAGTGTTTATGCCAGTGTGTAGATCTAGATATTTTTGATGACGTATAATTTTGATCGTATTTTACGAACTTCATCGGGAAGCCACAGGCTATGACAATAGCGGCCTTCTGGAATTCCCAAATGCTGTCGGATTATACAGCTTGAATACATATTTAATAATATAAATAGTTTATGCATAAAACTAATATAAATTTATAATTGGACTGAGAAAATGTGTTCATTATATCGTTTTCATCAAGCATTGGATGGTTGTAATGTTTATATATTTTCTATTATTTGACAAAATCAAAGTAGTTTATAGTGCTTATATAGTTTATATAGTAAATAGTGCTATATTGTCATATTATTTTAAACATAATTAAGGTAAGTAAAAGTTTAATTTATTATTAATTTGATATTATTGATATTACTAGTATATTACTGTCGGATAAATGACAATATGTAGTGATTGATAATTTAGCGGCCATCACACTAGAAAAAGAACCAAACGTAAAAATACGTTTTAATTAAGACGATTTTCCCGAGTTTTGGGAGGTGTACAAATGTTCAAATCGCGATTACAAATTTGTACAAATGAAATAACAATCGTCTGTACAAGTCCGAAGTCGATAGGACCAATATAAGCCGATGGCGGTACTGGGGTAACGGTTACACCAGTACCGCCACGGAAAAATCGATTTTCCCGAGTTTTGGGAGGTGTACAAATGTTCAAATCACGATTACAAATTTGTACAAATGAAATAACAATCAATAGAATAATTTTGGAGTTGTTTATATAATTTGGTGGTACTGGGGTAACGGACCTGTTTTGCAGAGTATTTATAATTTTTAAAACAACTATTGCATTACATAATGTATAAAAAATAAAATGTACAAAATAATATGATATTACATTATGATTAAATTAGACAAGAATATATTCTCTGAAAAAAAAAGTTGTGTCAAAATAAATAATTATTAATTGAATATCAAGTTTGTAATGTAAAAATTAAATAAAAATTAAAGGTGTTTCAAATAAATGAAATGTATAAATAGAAGACTGTTATTTTAGTGATTAAAATATTATATTTTGTTATGATTTACAAGTTCGAACAGTTGAATGATAGTTATTATAAAATATTATCGAAGATCAGTATTTCCACGTTTTTATATTTTTGCTCTACAACGAAATTAAATAAAAAAATGTATACTCAATATGTTTAAAAATACAATCGAAAGTCGTATTCAAATTTCTAACAAATAATACAGTATTAACATATCTGTATATTTTTTTTCAAAAATTACCAAACCAGTAACCATTTTCACTTTATTTCCACCAACTGTAAATAATATATTAACGTAACAAAATATTACCTATATAATGTGTAAATCATACTACGCAAATCATATATAATACGATTGAATTGTAATTTATAGTTTCTATTGATCAATATATAAGGATCTTAAGGACTCTGGATATAATTATGGAAAGTTATTGCCACATTCATATCGATTCTCAACGAAATCTATGTATATTTTTAATAATTATTTACTGAAAATATTTCATTATCTTATGTATATAAATTATATTTATATGATTTTTAAAGAGTTTAATGAATAAGATGAGGTAATACTTAATAAAACTAATGTAATACATTCAGCTGGTTACATTGCAATATTCCGATTTCGTTCAAGATGATTATTTACATGCAAAAATATCAAACATTTTTCATAGTCTTCTGTGTAACCTATTTATTTATTCATATTTGAAGTGCTTGCATATGAATTTTACATATGTTGTTTAAGTAAATTAATTAAAACTAAAAATAAAAGTTCACAGACGTCACTTAATATCATACATTTTCGTATATTCAATTAAAACTATAGGTATTGCAATAAACAATAAATAAGTAAAAGCTAAGACTTGAACATAACATTGTAGAAATAAAAAAAAAAATAAAAAATCAAGCAAATATTTTAAAAATTCATTGATTTCAAATATGATACTATTTAATTATATGTATCACGATTAATTAATATGATTTGGATTTCCTAGCAAACTCAATGTTTGAAAGTTTGATAACAATTTAAATTCAGAGAGAGATGACTAACGAGTACATAGCTATAACTTTTTTAAATATTTATTTTCTGATGAGAGTAGTATATTGTCTTTTTAAAAGTACATGTTTATAGTGCATTTAATTATTTTTATTTGTCGACGTTATCTTACCAAGAGATTAAAATGCCATGGAGTCTTAAATGCAATCTTAGGAATTCTGAACAGATAAATTTAAAATACTACATTAAACCGAAAATATTTTTGATTTTTAATAAATTTTTATTTTTTAAATTTTATATTTCTTCAATATAATTAACCACACTAAACAGGTTAGTGTGAAGATTCATGAGTTCAAAAAATATACTAAAATAATCAAATTACACGTGTAAAAATAGTTAATAGATATAGTTGAATATTCTTATGGACGTATACACTGTATTATAATACTTAAACGTAAACATTTTAAATGATAAACGAACTGCAGGAAATTATTTTTATTTTTGAATCAACATTGCACTTATATTTATTTAATTGATAAATATTTCTATTTTGATGTTTCAAAAACCAATTATAACTGTAGAGGTTTTAATAATGAATATGTTTGGTTCGCAATGGAAGCATAATTTATATATTTTTTTGGACACGTTAGAAATAACATTGTAATAATTCTTAATGCAGGAATGACATATAAATAATAAACAGCTATTTCGTAATATAACAATATTTTATGATGAAAGTAAGATAAGTTTTTACTGTGTATAGTACAAGGTTTTTGAAAAATAAATGTTTAACCGATAATACATTAAAATCATTGTTAAGATATTCTGTTCAGTACAATAGGGATTTGTGGGATGATTTTTATTACATTTTATTTTTTAACGAGTCTATTGTTGTATCATGAATATTGTTCCGAACAGAAATACCATTAATAAAATGTAAATATCGTTATAATGTTGTATATGCTGTTACAGTATACGTTATTGTATTTACTAAATATTATTCTGTATTTGTGCCAACTTTAGCGTTTATTTCAATAAATTAATAAATAATTTGTTTAAAATTACTTAGAACATGTATTCAATTCTTAAGCGAGACTAGTATGCATGTTTTTACATAAATTTGATTAAAAACATACTTACTGAACGTTTTAATATTCAAGTCTTGGATTTATTAAGTATTTTTATTGATTTCAACAATAAACTTATTGAACTCGTATAATATTACTAGTTTGTCATTTAGTTCTTATCTACTATTATATATTTTCTTTTTTTTTTTTTATAAATAAGTTATTTGTATTATGTCATCTATATTCTTTTCAGATAGAAAAAATTAATATTTTTCCATTAATAGTATCACATTCTTGTTTTCAGTTTACGGGCCAAATCACTATTTGTAATCACGTATGTATTAGAATGTTCACACTATAGTATTATTACAATTTTAATAGTATCATTTATTTTTTGTAACTACTATCTTTGAATGAGAAATATTATCAAGTGGCCCGTCTTACAGGGAAACACTGATGTGTACCGATATTGCCTATCCAACACGCCGTCTCTCTACAAACAATACTTAGCTGGATAATGACTTTTTTCAATTTTGAAGTGGCAGACAAAAAAAACACGTTAGCGTTATGTAAACTTGAAAAAAAATTTAATTCGAATACGAATTCCTTTTTTTGCCTGGGATTTTTTTTCTTTTAAACCATTTTCCGCGGTGTACAAACAAAATCGCTGACGCAACGACATCAAACGCGCATGCGTGTAAAACGCCATCAACACACATCCGGATATCTTGGTCGTGAAGGGAGAAAAAACTGTTGTACGATACACATTTTTATTTCCTCACTTACCGTTAGCGTCTTTCGCCTCCAGGCCTTCCGCTTCGACCACGGTCACGTGAAGTACCACGATTGGAGGCTAAAAAAAAAAATGAAAATAAAAAAAAAAACACATGACAAAGTATTTTAACATACGTGTACATATCATAGAAAAGGAACGGTTTCACGGCTCTATGCGCAATAATATCCTTTATATGAATCCGTATGATGTAATAATGATGACAGAAAGGATCTATGGTCGCAGCGACACGCATGCATAATATAACGAGTCGATAACGAGTTTTGTTTGAATTTATCACTTATTCATATATCTACTTAACTGTAGTAGAGCAAGGGAGTAGTATAAGACGTGAACAATTGGGCCTCGGATTCATTCGTTAAATTTTCAAAAATACTGAACTTTAACAAAAAAATTAACACACTACGGTCGAGAATACGTAATGAGTTAGAAATCGCGTTTACGAGAGCGTACAACATTGGCTCAAAATTTAAAGTACTCACTGTTATCGCAAGATTTAAAATAATATTTTGAATAGTTTAAATTATCAAACTATATTGTATCTTATTTCATGGAATGCGTGGGTGTATGAAGTAGTCTTGATTTCCTCCGGATTAAAGTTTATTGTGGTCCAGAAATATAGCATTATCAAAATGGCAGGTCATTTTATTCAAATATATACTATTGTATGTATTACAAACAGTGGTGAAGTGGGTGTTATACGTATAACAACTTTTCTATTTTTCACTCAATCCTTATTCTTATAATTTTCGGTATGCAGATATATGGATATATTATAACTATATTATAGCTACACTATAATAAATCTTATATGTTTGAGCAGTATTAACGAGCTTTGATCTTTTTTCTTCATAAAAATCAAAACTTTCATACATATTACCTTGTAATCACGTTTATAAGGTATGGTTACTATCTTTTTAAAATTTTGCACATCTATTTTTAATTTTAAAACTAAGAACATAAATTTAAAATTAATTTACGGAAATATAGTTTAAAAAGCCGTTATACTGCTGAAAATCGCTACAATATTCTTAAACTGGGTTTTATTCATTTTAATTTCGGTTCTTTATTATGTTAGCTAATTTTATTAATGAAAACCAACAAAAAAAAAAAAAAAAAAAAAAAAAAAAATGGGGGATAGGAATAACCCCCACTCCTCTATTTGATTGTCAATTGGCGTATATTCAAGACTTTTTTTAAATTACAACAGAGATTATAATTATAATTTACTTTTCTACATAAAAGATTTAAATATTTGTTACCTATGTCATATTTAGCGAGTTCGTAAAAAACTATTTTATTTAATATTTTTATTTTGAAAAGTCTCTTTGATTATAATTAGATAATCAAAACTTGAGTTTTCTTACTGAAAGGTTTGTCGGGCTTAATGAATTAAACTAAGCATATCCCACCATGCTTCCTTTGAGAATAAATTAAAATTATATTGTTTCACCAAATATAAAATGTACACAAAGTTAAAATATATTTTATTATTATGATTTATACTATTATTATCATTATTATTATTATTATTATTATTATTATTATTTATAGTTTTGTTCTATTTTTGTACTTAATTTTATTCATCTCGTATTATATTTATTTAATTTTTATTTTTGATGTCTCGAGATATAAATTAAGACCAATTATACTACGAATCTTATATATATTTTAATATTATATAATATGTTCCAATATTGATCAGTTGATCTCTAAATAGCCCATTCTTATTAAAAATTCTGATTGACCAATAAAAGTACTAGGTTTATTAAATATAATTATGTTGTAGAATTTATGATGCTTATAGTTTTTACATGACTTTAAAACTTATTCTACTCGAATTTTTCCTGATAGTATTTGGTTTAAAAAATCTACATTAAATAATTATTTTAAAGTTAAACCATAATATTTAAAACGGTTGGTCAATAATTTTAAAAATTTCATTATTTTTTTTTTTTTACAGCTATTTATTAAATATTGTATCAATGTCTTGTTAACGAAATAAATCCGAACTATCACAAATGAAAATTTATTTTTATTCCTACGCCAGTCAAAAGAAAATATATACTGACATAGCCATATAATTGTTACAAATTTTTTTTTACTAATTGTCTATCTACACACTCCTTTTTCTAATGAACAATTTTTAACGAGTTTATTAGATTAAAAATTGAAATATAAAAATATTCACTCGTTATTTCTTTCATAGAAAATACTACACCACAATACTAAAAAAAAAAAAAAAAATATAATCTTTTACAGATTATATAAGCTTATATGTGTTCGAAAGTATTCATAGCATGCAGGTGGTCTCGAATTAGTAATCTTTTTCGCACTCTAATTTAAGCGCCTCCTTAACACCGGTGTTTTTTTCCGATACCATTGATGATAGCCGTTCCGGTGCGTTAACTTTCACCGCAATAGCGATTAATTTTACAAAGATGTTCCGACGGTGTAGGTATGGATTAAACCATCGAAATAAAAATTTGTTATAGTAGAATGAAATGCACAGCAAATGGGATACGTTTATTTGGATTTTATACGGAGAAATTGAAAAACTTACTTTTTCCTCGTGCACTATTGCCATATAACGTCTGTGCTGTTCCGGCGTGACGTCAAATGCTTTCTGTGCATAAACGTACAGCTGATCGCGATGTGCACTGAGTTCTGTATCGGCACCAACTTTATACTTGATTGTATACAAGACGTCCATGTACAAGTGTTCCATCTGGTAAAAAATAGAAAAAAATTAATAATCATCAGTTCGATTTTAACATGTATTTTCTCAACGTTAAGTTTAAACGAGACATAATGATATTCTGTTTCCGTAACCTTTACCAAATAATATATAAATACCTCATAAGGTAATTAGATTTAGACTGCATAACGATTTCCGTACGGTTAAATATTATTCTGTACATAATCTCAAAATATTCATAATACATAATCATAAATACATAAATTTATACATAAATACATAATCTCTTGTGCTTTGGGTAATACTATTTGTTTAAACAGTAGTTTTTAGCGATTATTTCCTCTAAATTTCCTATTTCTATCTATTTTTCAATTTTGCGTAATTTTAGTCGTTTTAAAGCGATCGTTTCATTATTAGAGCCAAATATTTACGACTGGAAGGAAAGTTCATTTTGGATTTTAAGTATGAATACTAGTATCTTTCTGTAATTTTACCATGACGTATAGAGAATAATAATTTACTATACCTATATTAACAAAAATAATATTTAGAGTATATTATACAGTAGAACCTCGATTATCCGTGTCTCGATCATCCGTGTTTGCGATTAACCGTGCTTTATTTATTATAATCGAACATTTTGTATTACATAATACACGATATTGACAATTAACTGATGAACTAACTGCGATTAACCGTAATTTATTTATAATCGAACATTTTGTATTACATAATACACGATATCGACAAATATTGACATTTTTGACGATAATAATATGAAGATAAACAATATGTACATCGATTATTATATTTATCGAATCACCTTCAGTTTGCTTTTTTCTTTCGCTAAAATTATTTCAAACCAAAAAAAAAACAAAAACTGATAACTTCATATTTTAAGCCCTAATAACTTGTTGTATAAAATTATTGTATGTATATTATGTATATTTCTAATTATAATTGAATCAAATTTTTAAAATTTCATTACTATAAAATTGTACCTATGTATTTCTAATTAAAATTAAATAAAAAATTTCATTATTATAAAAAGTCTCGATTAACCGTAATTTTCATTTGTCCGTGTGACCCCCTCCCCATCATTACCCCGGATAATCGAGGTTCCACTGTATTATGTAATTATTCAATATTTTTAATATTTGAAATAAATATTACAGTTTAATCCTTTTTTTTTTTTGGTTTTCATGTTTATAATATAAAAATACTATTCCTGATTGAGAGTGTATTATTTTTAAAATTTGTTATATTTTTACATTAATTAATTAGTTGACAAATTAAGACATTTAAAAGCTAATTGAAAAATAATTATTTTTCTTTATTTAGTATATGTCCATTATGCATTATCACTAAAATATGAATTATAAAAATTTAATAACCGAATAAAACAAGGTACACATAATAATATAAAAAAAGAACCGGATGGGCCTCGCTCTGCTGTACACTTGGGGGTGAAGTGCGACTCTTCATAGGATAAGTCATTATAATGGATTTGTTAAATTTGAATTCAATGATAGGTATCATTGTATACGAAAAACGATTCTGAACGGAGATGATATGTTTGTCTAGAATATAATACAATGTTATTTATAAATATTGTATAAGTATATTTTATTTTTAAATGAAAAATTTAGAAAAACCGAAAATTTAAATTGTATATAAATAAGTCAAAATATGTCAAAATACTTTGAAATTTTAACCATGTATAGAAAACGTTAATATAAAGATTTAATGATAATTTCAAGTTGTTGCGGTTTTACGTTTTTGAGTTAGGGCATTTTAAAAAACCGATATCATTTGTCAGTCTAGAATATTATACATTATATTATACTATATTTTACATGTAATTTTATGTCAATATTCGCTGTTCAAACGCTTATAAAAAAAAATTGTGCCTATGGATTTTAATAATTTTTGAATGACATTAAGAACTACTTCTGTGGAATCTTCTATTAAATTTTCAAGTATTTTTTTATCACCGATTATAAAAATAAAATGTAAAAATCGAATATTTTAAATGCCTATAAGTGGCTTAAAAGTCAATATATATTTTGAAAAAAATATGACATAAAGGAAATGCCAATCTTAATAGCTGGTAAAAATTTCAAAAATCTGCGACTTATACTTTTTGAATTATAACAAATATTTAAAATCGTTTGAGAATAAATCGCTATTTTATGCAATTTCGTAAATATTTCAATTTCAAACAGTCATAAAATTTTTTCCTCTCAGTCCGGTAGAAATTATTTTAAAGATTTTTTTAGAGTAACTTAAAGATAACCTAGTGTTAAAATTTTGAACCTTAAGTATGAACAGAAAAAATGTTATGAATTTTTATCTACAAAATAACTCACAATTTTTACATATTTCGTATAAATTGGAACTTTAAGCATTTATAAAAAAAAATTGTGACTTACGATTTTAGATTTTTTTTTATCAGTTAAGAAACAGCTTATAAGAAACCTTGTATTAAATTTTCAAGATTTTCTGGCCGGCCAAAAAAATTTTAACGTTATTTTAAAAAAAAAAATTAAAAAAATTGAAAATTTCAATTGTCTATAAATAGCTCAATTAAAGTCAAAATACTTTGAAAATTTAATGGTGTATAGAGAACGCTAATCTAAACATTTGATGAAAATTTCAAGTATTTACATCGATTAGTTTTTGAGTTATAGCAAAATAAAAAATTTGATTATGTCGAAAACTGGTTTTGAGTAAAAACTCCCGTTTTTCCCAAATTTTTTTATGGTTTTTCCCGTCGCATTTAAAAAATATTGGAAATTTTTAACTTTTGACCTCCCAAAGTACCAAATAAATTCACTTTCCTTTCAGAAAAGTTGCTACATAAGGTAATCGAAGCATTTTTACTGCCCCAAAACGTGTCGACAGACACAAAAAAAAAAAAAAAAAACACACATCATTGTAAAATCAATACATTCTTCACTCCGTTCAGAATCTAAAATAAAAAAAAAAACACACATCATTGTAAAACCAATAGATTCCATCACTCCGTTCAGAATCTAAAAAAACACACATCATTGTAAAACCAATAGATTCCATCACTCTGTTCAGAATCTAAAATATTTGTAAATGTAAATTATGACTAAGAAGAATAATAATTTGATTATACAACTTTAAGTAATTTATCGTATAGTTATTGTTTTTATATATTAATTTTGAAATATAATAGTGAAATGTAATATTTTATACGTTTTAGATTTTTTTGATAATCACCTTAATTTTTTATTATAACCTATATTATCGCAAATACATAAAAAAATGAAATAAACGACGAAAATGTCAATATTAGTTGATTTTAATCACTCAGTAAGTTATTATTTTGTACTCTAAAAGAAAATCATCATAATAATAGACATGAATAGTACCCTAAGACTACTAACTATTGCACAAATATTTAACATAACAATAAGTGCTTATGCCGAGAGATAAAGAGATAATATTGATAACGACGTTGATAAATTTTTTAGATCTGACTGTCACTTTGATCGATGTCGGACCCTAAAATTTTAAACATTGTCATTATAACAATAATATAAATTTACTATAATTATTGTTCGCGTGTAGGTTTATACAGTACATTTATTATACATTTTCATAGAAACATTCTTATGATTGACTTTTTAGGTCATCGTAAAATCGCAACAGAATCGAACTGGTCTTTCTTTATACTTCATGTTTTGATGACAAAGAAGGATAGGATAATGTATTATATCATTGAAAATTGAGTCGCTAAAGCATAATAATAGTGTAATCATGTTGAAGATTTTTTTTATAAGAAATTTACTATATGTGAACTAGTGTTAGTTTGGCTAAAAATTGACCTTGGTCAAAACATTTACAATGAGCGCCTAAAAAACATAAAATTATATGCAATAACTACTAACCTACTAAATTGTATTTTTCTTGTTACGCTCAAGTTCTATTACAAATTTCAAAAATCAACAGTAACTAAAATTTTTCATCTAAGTATGGTTGTGTTGGACCTCTGTTTTCAGAATATCTGAGTATTTGGGTATTTTATCAATTTCGTTGTATATTTTGATAATATATAGCCAAAATAAATATTTTGGTTAGTAACATGTATTTACTTCTGTAAAATATTGTAGTTTTAGCTATTTTTATTAATTATAACATCAAATCGATCGAAAAACTAATGGTTGCATTGATGCAACTATATGCGTTCGGAGTTCTTATCACCTACTGTGATTATCAGTTTTGGTCGTTGCATTGAAATTTGAAATACAGTTAATGATTCGTATTTCTTAATTTGTATTTTTTTATTTTTATTTCTGTTTTGTTTCTAAATATTAGAAAAAAATAAAGAAAACATTTTATTTTTAAATTTTATAACAACAAAGAAAATTTTCCAAGGCATGAATTATCATGTTCATAGGAAAAAAGTAG
>JASXSY010003505.1:0-27693 GCA_034509805.1 Sipha maydis | reverse complement strand
GCACTGTATAATGTAATGCACGTATTACTAACGTATAATTTTAAACACGAGTATACAAAACGTTTATAACGATTTAAGCTTAATATCTACTCAGTACACAATAATATGTATTCATGATGCTGAAACGTATTTAAGAATATTACCAATCCATAGAACCGTAGCTCAAAGTACCTACTCGAATAGTATACAAAATACTTCCGTCTTTATACCGGTTATTCAGAAACCAAATAAGATTACGTAATCGAATCATAACAAGAAATGTGTAAGTATTTATAACAATAGCTCATTTAAACGTGTTTTTTTTCTTCAAAATGTCAGTATCAATAAAAAAAAACCGATATCTATATTGTTATTACAACTATACTCTCATATGATTACTATTACAGTAACGTGTTGTTGTACATTTGAATATTGGTAATTATGATACACTGTTCAGATTCCAATGATTCAGTTCAATTAATTGTACCAAATTTGTTATTCGAAAATTAATAGTTTATGATTTAGTTCGTAACTCATAAAATTTACGTTTGTTCGTACAACCATAATATTTTACTAAAACAAATGATATAGTCAAGTATATTTATTTTAATTATACTTCAATTGCATTGAACTGATTTCCTGATATGTACGTACCGTCACAAACCAACATTTTATTTATATGTAATGCATACTTTTTAATACATAGGTATTATGATGCAAAATTACTTCTGGGTCATCAAAGTAGTTTTTAAACATTATAAATACCTAATTAAAGATACATCTTAACAGCAAGTACGCTTAGACTCAAGGTACTTTGAACGTTTCTTTATGCCCATTATGATATTTTTGAACGTGTCTTTCTTATGAATAGATGAAAAATAATTGTCAAACATGACAGTCGACGTCTGTATCATTAATTAAATGTATAAACTGAAAACATAATGCCACATATACTCGAAATTATTTGACCATCATGTACCCAAACGGTATTTTCGGAGCAGCATAATTTTAACATAAATAAATTATGTAATATTCAAAGTATGAGTGAATAATAAAGTATAAAAGAGAAAAATCTTTTTTTATATTAAAAACAAAGAACACTAGTTTAGTATTTTTAACTTGAGTGATTGAAAATTAATACATTTTAGCTAACCAGTAAAAATTGGAGATATTTTTTAATATTATCTCAATATAACTACTACTTTTTTTAAGTTTGAATTTTTATATTTTAAAATTAAATTAAAGAAAAAAATTCCAAACTTCTTTACGTAAAAAAGTTACCATTTTTATATTTTAAAGAACGTTTGGGTCATTTGGGCTCAACTATAATTTTTTATAAATTAAAATTATACTCGTAAAAACAACCTCGAATTCATAAAGAAAATATAGATATAACTGAATTATATATATTTTTTTTTGTGTTTAATTTTAATTTGAAAATTCAATGATGTCTAGATAGATAATATTTTTTCAATACTACATTTTATTTACCAAAGCTTATCTGAAATTAAGTGCACATAATATTAAATAGATCAATAAAAATGTAATGTCTGTAATATAATAAATAGCGTTTATTACAATAAAGTAGTGTTTATAATTTTATATAAATATATAAAATATTTCAAACTATCATATTACATAAATAGTCTTAATGGAAATATATAAATATTTACAAATGATACAAATATTTTTTATGGGTGTATATAGATTTTCATGAATATTATAATACAGTGCCGTATCTTTGAGAAGAAGGGACTTTATAAAGTAATTTCTTGGATAATTCTATATTGTAATAACCGAAAAAAAAATACATTTAGAAAAGGTATTTTATGTAATATTCATTTTTACTAAAATAACAAAGATTTTTAATAATATTTTTAAATGAGAAATATAAGTTCTTAGAAGCCGTCCTTCGATGAACAGTCTATAAATATTGCACGAAAGGGTTTAAAGCGAGTGAAGATAGCATGAAGATGTGGACATAGAAAAAGTCCCGTATAGGACAAAAATCTTTAGAAGATAATAGTAAAAATACTTTTTCGCGGTTATTTAGTTACATATAGATAAATTATTTGAATGAGAGATAAAAATGAATAGTTTTCATTGTTTTAAATTTTGTTTTGCTTATTTGCAATGATACATGAAAAAAAAACAAAATATCTAAATACAGAACTAAATCTCTTATTGTTTTCAACTAATTTTAGCATTTATTGGATAATCTTTTTTGTAATTATAATTAAAGGACTAAGCTTAGATCCAACCCTAAGAGTGAACATTATGAAAAAAAAAATTAATAACTAACTAAACTTTTCTTTTCGTAATTTTTTTTGGTGATTAGTTAATTATTTCTGTGATTATTTCAACAGTGTCATAATAACGTAAACATGTTTTTGGAATTTTTGAAATTCTGCACACCAAATGAATTTAGAGATTTGCGATATAGTAAATTACATATTACCACTATGGAATCATATTGTTTACATAAATATTTATATATATAACAAAAGCGAAGGCTCGGGTCGAAGAACGTGCCAAATAGTAATTTTTTGTTAATTTTTATAGTTGTAAAAAATATTACTAATCAGTCTTTCCGTTTTGATAAGAAAATTCTAGAAGTTCAGTAATTACCAAATGTAAATTTACATTTGATTTATAATTACACACAATACTTATAACATTAACATATAAAAACTGTAATTACTATTTATCTGTATAAAGTGATCGATTTACGTGATTGACATTCGTGCATCGAGCGTACGATGTATATATATACACAGTGGCGCCGAAGTCCATGTTAAGGTCGGGCCATGGCCCGACCTATTTTTTGAAAAATATGGCTGGTAGTTCAAAATGTGGATGGTACCTCAAAATGTGGATGGTAGAATCATGAGTATACTCACATCATAATTGTGTTATAAGTAACTGTATAGTGTTATGAAAATATTTAAGATATTGAGGCCGCGAAGTTTTGAAATTGCCCGATCACATTTTACAAACTTCGGCACCATTTTATATACAGTAGAAGCCGCTTATTAAAAACACTTTGGAACCGAGGTAAAATGTGTCAATTAACCGATTGTTTCTAATAAGCTATTGGTTTGATTTGTACTATGAAAAAAAAAATGAAAAATACGCGAAAAATATATGTATGTATATATATTTAACTAAATATGTATATTGTATAATTTAAAAGAATATGTATATGTATTGTATAATTAAAAAAAGTATGTATACTGTATAATTTAAAAAAGTATGTACATTTGTATAGGTATATTATTTAAAATATGTATCTATTGAAGTTTGTTTTTTTTTGCGCTAAGCAACTCCATGACCATATATTCATATGCGTAATGCTTCTCAAAACCTACTTCATCCGTATGGTGCTGGATGCCGTCGACTTTCCTGAAGACACTTAGATCTCCTTGTATGATGGGGGTGCCAAGGTTGATTCACTGTTTTTTTCTTCATCATCAGTATTGGCCTGTTCAATTGTTTGAGAATTCATTATCGCATTACAAATCTCTTCTTCAGTTTGAATTTTCTGTACCTCTGTTTCAACTTAAATCTTGATGTTTAGACATTTTTAGATTTATATATATTTTATTTCAAATTATTTATTTACAATAAATATAACAACAGTAAAGATAAGATTAAATTACATTGGTTATTGCACGGATAACCGGTGTATATGTTAATCGACTTTCGTCTAGGTGTTTCAAATAACCGATGTGATGTTTCAATAATCCGATTTATTTTCAATGTTCTAATAGGTATACGGCCGGTCTGTCCCGGGACATTTTATTTCAATAACGCGATTGTATCAATTATCCGTGTTTCTAATAAGCGGCTTCTACTGTATATATATATGTTACAGTTAAAACCCGAAATCCGTCGAAACTAGTTTTAACTAGTAAAAACTGGTTTACACAAATCCCTTTAGTCACTTCTGGTTTTAACTAGTTAAAATTAGAATTAACCTCAGGTTCAAATAAGTTCAGTAAAAACTAGTTTTAACTAAAATGCATGTATTCGAACTCATACTACATAGTAAAACATTTTCATAGGTAAAACTATTTCTAACTAGGGAAAAGTAGAATTATAAGTATATATTAGGATATTAAATTAT
The DNA here is from genome assembly GCA_034509805.1 of Sipha maydis. Lineage (NCBI taxonomy): Eukaryota > Metazoa > Arthropoda > Insecta > Hemiptera > Aphididae > Sipha > Sipha maydis. The sequence continues at coordinate 23,588 of JASXSY010003505.1, read as the reverse complement.
TAAGATTATTAAATATAGACATTTGTTATATTATTTATTTTGACAGGACAAAATATTGTGGCATTTAGAATTGCATAAAATTTTAATTTTTTTACATAAACAGCGATTTGTTTGGTAGGATGTTTTACATGTGCATTTTACAAATCCTTGTCCTGACCCCGTTGATGCTTTTGTTGCGGCTGCACGGAGGGAAATATGATTTTTCGGAACCTGATTCTGTGTGATGAATTTTTCTTCACATGTTATAAATTCAGACCTGGAACAATTTTTACTGATTACTTACTAATTACTAATTTTATTTTATTTATTAAATAAAAAGGTGATAATGGACGCACCTGCAATAAAGTTTTTCTAGAATTCCATCCTTACATCCGATTCTATATAAATCGTACTCTGTTTTTTCTAACACTACTCCGATGAGATTAGGATGATCTGTTTTGCTTTTGTCAACATCTGGAATGCGGATTTCTACGTTGACACCAACATCAACAACAGGAAATTTATTTTCGGATCGAGTCATCATTCGAGCTGCCTGTTTTTCCAAATTTGCATGAGCTTCTTTTCTAATTACATCTATAGTATCTAAAACTTATCAAATAAATATACCTTGTTTATGTATTTATCAGATTTGTTGATTACAGTATGAACTATTTATAAGAATATTTGTATTAAGTTTTTAATCCTTAACAATAAAAGTTGAAATTTTTATAATTTTTTAACTAAAAAATAATTTAAAAGTTTTCGAAAAATATAGGTAGTTTTAAAATTATAAAATACGTAAATAAAAAATTTATTTTAACCACTGTAATAAAATGTACTGTAAAATAAACATAAGTATTACCTAAACTTAATACCTATATTTTTAAAAAAAATAATAATAAAAATGTTTACCTGCAGCTTCCTGTTCAATCATATTTTCACTTGCAGTTTCAGTACTTATAAGATTTTCAAGTTCATCCTCGACGTTTATAGTAGCAATCAATTCATCGGGCAGGTTAGAAGATACAAGCCCCACTCTTGGATCAACTCCAAACATTGCTTTATAAGGTGTCATATTTATCCCGGCGTGGTGTGCTCAATTTTTCATGAATTGAACAAACTTTAATCCGATAGACCAATTAGATGATTTATTGTCTGTCATCCAAGAAGCGAGCATTCGCTCCACGTCTTGGTTAGCACGCTCAATGGAGCCTTAGCTTTGTGAATGCCTAGGCTTTCGGTGCACGATTTTTAACTCTGGACATAGCGCTGTCAGTTCTGTTATCACATTTTTAACAAATTCTCTTCCACTGTTTGAGTGCAGAAGAACCGGAGCACCAAAGGTTAAAAAAATGTCTAATACACGGCTTGCAACTTCTTCTGCATGCTTGGTTTGCAAGGGGTGGAGCAGAACGAATTATGTCAGATGATCTTGATAATTAAGTATGAACTTATACTGTGCATCGGGTTGCGACTACATGTCTATCAAATCTATTTGACATCTACTATTAAACTCAGTGTGCAAAATTGGTTTCGAAACGAGTCCTTTCTTTCCTAGCTTTTTTTTTTTGGCACGTTTCACAGAGGGATAAAAAAATATTTATCATGTCAGTGGTGATGTTGGCGTACTTTCTTGAAGTTTCAACCTTCAGTCGATCTCTTCCTCCATGCCCTATAGCGATGTGTGACAAATCAATAACATCAGCAAATAATATTTAACTGGATCTTCGCGGGTTACCAGCTTTTTTGTATCGCCAATTTCTAAAACATTAAAACGTTTCATCCTTCTATACTGAGTAGATGTTTTTTTAGTTGCTGATATCGCATCCTCGACCTCTATTAGAAGTAGATCGTAAGCATCTTACATTGTTAAAATAAAAAATTGTATCTTTTTAAATCTTAAAACAAACTAAAGGATAAATTATTTCTTAATGATAAAAATACCAAGTGTAAAATTTAAACAAATAAAGACATAGCTTTATTTATATACTCATATTTATAAAATATACAAACTTTATAAATTTTGTATTATTCAAATTATAAAAAGAACCGGATGGGCCTCGCTCTGCTGTACAGTTAGGGGTGGAGTGCACCTCACTTATAGGATAGGTCATTATTATAATGGATTTGTTAAATTTGAATGCAATGATAGATATCATTGTATACGAATAACGATTCTGAACGGAGTTCATATGTTAGTCTAGAATATAATACAATGTTATTTATAAATATTATATAAGTATATTTTATTTTTAAACGAAAAATTTAGAAAAACCAAAAATTTAAATTGTCTATAAATAAGTCATAATATGTCAAAATACTTTGAAATTTTAACCATGTATAGAAAACGTCAATATAAAGATTTAATGATAATTTCAAGTTGTTGCGGTTTTTCGTTTTTGAGTTAGGGCATTTTAAAAAAACCGATATCATTTGTCAGTCTAGAACATTCTACATTATATTATATTTTACATGTAATTTTATGTCAATATTCGATGTTCAAACGCTTATAAAAAAAAAATTGTGCCTATGGATTTTAATAATTTTTGAATGACATTAAGAACTACTTCTGTGGAATCTTCGATTAAATTTTCAAGTATTTTGTAGAAGCCAAATTTTTTTTATCACCGATTATAAAAAAAAAATGTAAAAAAATCGAATATTTTAAATGCCTATAAGTGGCTTAAAAATCAATATAATATTTTGAAAAAAATATGACATAAAGGAAATACCAATCTTAACAGCTGGTAGAAATTTCAAAAATCTGCGACTTATACTTTTTGAATTATAAAAAATATTTAAAATCGTTTGAGAATAAATCGCTATTTTATGCAATTTCGTAAATATTTAAATTTCAAACCGTCATAAAATTTTTTCCTCTAATTTCGGTAGAAATTTTTTTAAAGATTTTTGAAGAGTAGCTTATACATAACCTCGTGTTAAAATTTTGATCCTTAAGTATGAACAGAAAAAATTTTATGAATTTTTATCTACAAAATAACTTGCCAATTATCGTGATTTTTACATATTTCGTATAAATTGTAACTTTGAGCACTTATAAAAAAAAATTGTGACTTACGATTTTAGATTTTTTTTTATCAGTTAAGGAACAACTTATAAGAAACCTTGTATTAAATTTTCAAGATTTTCTAGGCAGCCAAAACAATTTTATCGTTATTTAAAAAAAAAATATTTAAAAATATTGAAAATTTCAATTGTCTATAAATAGCTTCATAAAAGTCAAAATACTTTGAAAATTTAATGGTGTATAGAGAACGCTAATCTAAACATTTGGTGAAAATTTCAAGTATTTACATCGATTAGTTTTTGAGTTATAGCAAAATAAAAAATTTGATTATGTCAAAAACTGGTTTTGCGTAAAAACTCCCGTTTTTCCCAAATTTTTTTATGGTTTTTCCCGTCGCATTTAAAAAATATTTGAAATTTTTAACTTTTGACCCCCCAAAGTACCAAATAGATTCACTTTCCTTTCAGAAAAGTTGCTATATAAGGCAATCGAAGCATTTTTACTGCCCCAAAACGTGTCGACAGACACAAAAAAAAAAAAAAAAAAAAACACACATCATTGTAAAATCAATACATTCTTCACTCCGTTCAGAATCTAAAAAAGCATAAACATATATTTAGTCAATAATATTTTAAAAAAGAGTACAATTTTATGTACTTAACACTATTGTTAAGGACACTAGGACACGCATCAAAAAAGAGTACTGTTCTACGGAAAAGAGTACGTCTGGTCACCATACTTATAATACATACATTTTCTACGATACCCATTTTTAAAATAATATATTTATAATATTTCTAAACAATATTACCTATGACATTTAACATCATTAAAAAATAGCACAGTAAAATAAAACGAATAAAAATTGTCATATAATCATACACATTATTTTGATATAAATGACGGCATTCGGCATTGATGAAGCGCAACAGAATTGACATGCCGAGGCTGTTAGAAGAGTAGGTCTCAGAATAACCGGTATATCACAGCTATAATTTGTTCTATAACTTGCGTCGTATAGCTTGCGCACACATCTATTGTATGCTCTATCATTAAATGTTACGATCAAGATAAACACATAAGTATAACAGATATATATTTTACCATAAATGATGCCATACATTGTTTCTTTTAAAGTATGTAATATAATATTTGTAATAGCAAAATCATTTTTGTATTTTTATTAATTATTATTATGACAAAAAAATTAAAATTTATTCCTGAGAATGCGGCGCATGCTGAGCATGCCTGGAGAATTCACCACTGCATTTTAACAATTAAAATAAAATTATTTTAGGTACTACTGCACGATTCATTAGACAACAAAATGTTTTTCTCTTCCATTATTTTTTTCGATTACTTAACGATAGTACATTTAATTACATTTCGAGTATATCTAGATTATAATGCCAAAATTATTAAAAATGTTAAATCAATAAATTATGTTTTTAGATTATTAATCAGACTAAGATAATTTTTTAAATTGAAGGTATTTAGATAACTGAATGTAAATGTCTTGTAAACACGTCTTTGTATAAGAAAAAATTATTGCACGTAAACTATAATTTACCTACTAAATTAATCGATACAACACGTCATATTATTAGATATTTTTTTCCTACTTATAAAAATTCCATGATATACTATCAAAATTATAATAAACATCTAAAACATTTTTTTTTTTTGCATAACACACAATTAGTGGTTCTCCTTAGTTACATGGTTTTTCTTATACCTATATACCTAATATTAATGATTTTAAGTATATGTTTAATTTTATAGTATTATCAATTAAATTTAGTATATTTTTTTTTCTTATGATTGCTATTGGAATTTATTTATTTGAATCAAATCTTTATTTTCTCTACACAATATTTCCATGTTTATACAAATTTATATCATTAGAAACTTTATATACCTACATTTTAACTATACACATTTATAGTTATGTTCATATACATTTTGTATATACCACTGTTATATTTATTCGTAATTTTGTAAGTAGAATTTTCTCTGTTTATAATAATAATTGTACTAATTTATGTTATGTCTTGTAGTACAATTTTGTAACTATACTCTGATTAACATAATCATTCTCTATTTTATTACGAATTTACAAAATTTTTAAATTAATTTACAAAATATACAATACAATCATAATTCATTTTTAACAGCACACTTATGAAAAATGGTGATGGGAAATTTTGATTTTAAAATAAGTATAAGTTTCTACTATAACTTTTTAAAACTAAGCCAGACTCTGGTCTCATTAGACCCATGGCCCAGCTGGACCCAACGATGTGGTTTAAGCACTTTTCATCGAAATTTCTCAAACTCTTGAGTAGTATTCTACGTACAGTAAAGTTATATTAAATGTTTCACGTAATTTCATGGAAATTATAAAAGCTGTCATCATTGTATAGGAGTATAAGTGTATCAAAACCTTGCCTTATTAGTTAGGTAATATTATTATCGATATAAGTAAAAATTACATACAAGTACCGAAAGTATTTTAAAAGCATTTAAATAAATTATTAATAAATAAAAAAAAAATTATTCAAATAAAACAAAAAATGAGAAAAAATCTTTAAAACACGTTCATTTTATCCATTCTATCTATAGTAAACGGTGATTATTCTGTTAAAATGTCAAGTCTCCACGATTGTTATAATTGTTATTTTTTAAGTTATTATAAAAAAAAAAATTGATCTTGTCGAAAACCAGTAAGTCGGATATTTTTTCCTTTTGGAAAATTCATAAACTGATAATCTAATCAAAATCCAATACTAGAAATTGTCATTGTTGTTTATGCAACAGATGCATTACGTGATGAATTTTTTAATAAATAGTAAATTAGAATAGATACGACGTACAAATGCAGGTAAAATCAATACTGTTTAATGAAAAAATTCTTACGGTTAGATGTTTATAGAAATCGTTAAAATTATAAACAGAACAGCCTATGACTTTTGTGGATTTTACAGGAAAATTTTAGAGCAACACAATTTCGCTAATGCACGTATGATTTTGTATACAACATGCTGGTAAACCACGCAAACATAAATAATCCAACAAAAAGTTGTAAAATCACAAGTCGCAAACTCACTACATTACGACCGGAGCAACTAAAGGTGCAACGGATGTGTATAATGTTTGTACACATCCGTTGCGTTTTTATAACAAAGATATATAATAAGCAAATGTATGAAGAGCAAAACAAAATTATAAGAATGAAATACAATAGTTCGCGACGTTTCGCGTAAATCATACATGGAAAAACAGACAGGTTTAGCGGACCCGGAAATTTGGCCGCCAGACATTTCATCGCGACCGTTTTGCGGCGGACCTATTCGCCGCAGACCGGTTCGCCGCCGGACCACTTCGCCGCAGACCGTTTTGCCGCCAGACTACTCGCTGTCGGGCTATTCGATGCAAAAAGAAACTCCCCACGAAATATTATTACCAATAATGTACTTAAATTATTAAAGATTAATAAACAACAATACTAAGTTTATGATATTTTTTCAAACCTCACCACCCGACTTATTACATGCGTTCACCACTGATTGATACTCTTTGAGTTGTGAAACATTAATTTTGATATGCTCCTCAATTTAAATCAAGTACATTTTAACAATAGAATTTGAAGTTTTAATTTCCGTTTGTTCATAAGCAACGATGCGCTTGCATACTGATCTGGGGCAGAAGATTTTTTCAGAGCGCATAATATGGACAAGGTTTCGAAAACCAACACTTTTGGGAAAGAAAAATTGACAAAATTTTTTGTATGTACGATCTACGTTTACGGCTAAATATAATTTGACAAGAATTATAAAATTATTAAATGCTTTTCGTTTTTATTAAGCACGTCATTGTGAAATTTTCAACAAAAAAAAAAAAAATTTGAGAAACCTATAATTTTCTAGGCAATAAAAATGAATATCCTTAATGGAATTCTAAATTATCAATGATTATAATATAACTAATTAGGTATTAATTAAATTGATTAATATAAGTAAGACTTATTGTAATACCATCATACAACATAGATTAGTCGTAGGTAAGTATCTATGATTTATTTGGTGTCGAGGTGACCTATTAACCGTCGTATTATATACATGATTTAATCATCATGATTATGATATACTTATATCACTACATATCACAGTATAATGATTTTTAACTGTTTCAACAATGAAATAAATAAACAACTAAAAACACACAGAAGTTAAAGTAAAAGTTAATGTCGAATGTTAAAATAATCTCATCAAACTACTATAATACAACTGGCACTACCAGTGGCGTATTTATATTCAGGCACTATAGGCACGTGCCTACAGTGTCAAATTTTGAGAGGCGGCAAATTTTTGAAGGTTATAAGTTTTACGGTATTATATTATTATTATATTTATATTCATTTTTAGGTTTTCTAGCATTGTAAAATGTGTTTTATATTATTCCTATATGAAAAAATAACAGACAATAGCTTACCCATTCACAATTAACAAGATATGTTGTTAACTATTTTATATAATCTTATATTTTAAATCTATTTTCAACATTTTTTATCGATGTCCATAAATATGAGATTCAGGAATTTTTGTGAAAGAAATCATTATCGATGATTTTAATAAATTAAATATCTAGCAATAAACAATGATTCTGAATTCAGTCTCTGTCATATTTTTCCATGGTCCTTGTTCACGTTGCTGTGTATGTAAATAATTTGTGAGTAAATCGTTTTCCTTTAATTTTATTTACTAAATTATTGTTATTTATTGATTATTTTTACTATCTTACTTTTTTTTTTTTAAGATTATTATTTACTATACACACATTTATGGTAATTATTTTGTATTTTCATTTATACTATGTTACATAATTATATAGGTTTATATTGGTTAACTATTACATACATAAAAGAACGCTATTAGTTAAAAATTAAATTGTATTTGCTAAAAATCATGTACACATTTGTGCAAGAACAACAATAACGAGTTTAATTTAGTTGATCAATAAAATTAAAAAATTTAGATAATTTCCTTTTTGTATATACTATAAAGAAAAGGAAATTTTCCTGATTAAACATTATTAAAATTGAATAACATTATATGTCATTATTAATAAACATTAAAATAAAATGTTAAACAATAAAAACATAGATCAAATTGTTCTACAGATAACCTTAAACATTTTTTTTTTAAATTATTATATTCCTTCAATTACAACTTAATTCGCCAGTTAAATGAACGATTTTTAACTATATAAAAATACAATATCTGGCTTTTGTTATCTAATTTCTAATGAAACATATGATAACCAAGTAATTAAAGATTTAAAATAATGTTATTCAGATGATGTTGATCAAGACGTTTTTGAAGTAAAATTAAAGCTTTGGAGTATACATTTTTAAAATTAAATGTACATGGTCTTCTAGAATCTAGAATCTAGATTCTAGATGCTCTTGATAAGTGCTATAAAAACTTCTTTTCAAATTTATTCAAATTGCTTCATACTTTTTGCAATACTACATATTACATCGTATGAACCAGAAAGAAGTTCTTCCACATTAAAAAGAATTATGACTAATCTTCGAAATTCTGTTGGTCATTTAAGGTACTTTTTAAGTACATTTAAGGTAAGTGGCTTAGTAGTACAGAATATTCATCGTTAAGTTGAAGTTGAAGTTGAGGAGGTTATTAAAATAATAGCAAAACCGTCAAACTGACTTTATTTTATAATAATAATAATAACAATGTATACTATATTTTTTTTATTATTATAATAATATATATATACATATATATGAATGCATGTAAAAAGTCGGGTGGTAAGATTTGAAAAAATATCATAACATTAGTATTGTTGTTTATTAATCTTTAATAATTTAAGTACATTATTGGTAATAATATTTCGTGGGAGGTTCTCTTTGCATCGAATAACCAGTGTTGGGAAATATCTAGATAAATGTATCTAGATAAGTTATCTAGATAAAAATTATTTATATTTTATCTTATCTAGATACATTTATACTCAGTTATCTTTATCTTCATCTAGATAAAAATCTTGTTATCTATCAGTACTAATCTAGATAATTTATTTAAATAGAATAAAAATAAAATTTGAAAATTTAAAATGTTTCTATATTTTCATTTATACATTTTTCTGTACATCATATACCTATGACACAGATAATAACTGATAAGATGACAATCTTCTTATGAAGTTTATTAAAAAAAAAATTATTTTATATTTTATGTTTATTAATTTTTGAAATAAGTTTAAAAATGATATTTATTTTAAAATATTTTTAATTATGAATTTTTTACCTAATATCTGTAGGCTGTAGTATCCTGAATATTTTCAAAATCAAACATGAAATTATCTAATATTTATCTAGATAAAAATGTACTTATTTTTATCTTTATCTAGATGAAATTTAGTATAACTATCTTTATCTGTATCTAGATAAGAATTAGTATAGTCATCTTTATCTTTATCTAGATAAATTATTAGTTATCTATTCCCAACACTGCGAATAACCCGACAGCGAGTAGTCCGGCGGCGAAGCGGTCGCAGCGAATAGTATGGCGACGAATTGTCTGGCGGCGAAATGTCTTAGACCCCAGGTTTAGACGTCGTCGCGACCGTTTCAGGTCCTCCATTCTATGATTATTAGGAAACCGGGTGTCATGTTGACGGTGCTTCCCGCGGTCTTGTGGTTGATCAGAAAAAATAGACGCGTTATGTAACGGCTATCGTGAGATCTGCGTTATTTTTAATCAATGACATGCATTTTATTGAAATGTTAATGTTACACAATTATTGTTTTCATATGGACATAATATACCTAATATAACTGTATACATACCAAGATGTAACACAAATTGCACAACCTATGCAGTTTTTTTATTATTTATAATAATAATTTAATTATTTTATTTATAATTGTTTATAATTTTGTTTAAATTTTTAATATTATTTTATTTTATAGTTTTATCAATACAAATGTAATTTATGGCTGTTAGTCTTAAATAAAATCATAAACTTTATTTTTTATATAAAATTTAATATGGGTTAAAATAATAAAATAAATTATATTTTTTTTTATCTAGATAAAAATTAATTTATATTTTATCTTTATCTAGATATATTTTTATTTTTTATTTTTTATCTACATCTAGATAATTTTTTACCTTTTATCTTTTATTTTTATCTAGATAATTTCTTATTTATCTTTTCCCAACACTGGTTATGAGTAAAGTAATCGAATATTGAAATGTTTTGAATTATAATCTGGTAATTGATTTAGTATATTTTAAATCTGAAAAATGGTATACATATAACATTACAATTTTCAATGTAGTACATATTTATGATTATATGAATTTATTAGTTTAATACCTATCTATAGATAAAGTATACTTTATTTCTGAACAGGCTAAACTACTGAGTTCTGATTCTCTCGCTGGTCGTGAATATACTAAATATAATATAATATAAATAATAGATCATATAATAGAAGATTAATAAGGTGTGAAATGTAATTGTTGAAATTGTGTGAAATTTAATAAATTTTATTTGAAACTTAAAATGCATTGTCAACATTTGCTGGATTTGGTAGCTATACACATTTATAATATATTTATAACGTTTCATTTCAAATATATAAAAAAAAAGTATAACAGAGTTGTTTCATAATTAAGAATTTACAGTATTTTAAGCCAACAGATTTATTTAAAATTTACATAATAATTATTAAATAAAAAATCAAAACCTGTCTTTTATTTAAGGCACCTATGAATAGTACATTATTAATATACGTATCATGGTTATTATTATTCCTAAATTATAGTGTGATTTTTATTTAATATTATACCAACAAATAAAAAAAGCAACATTTAACTAATAACTATTTACTATAAGTTTATTCATATTTCGAGTAATTTTTCGATTATCTCGATAAGTAATATTAGTTGATTATTCTTATCATTAGTGATGGGCATAATCAAAATATTAGTAACCGAGACATTCATAATTTTTTATAATCGAGAGATATCTCGACATTATCATTCGAAATATTAATAATCTATGTATGAGAATCTCGTTATCGCACGAAAAAACGATTTTAATCTGATTTTTCGAGAGATTCTCTCGATTATGAAAATGTCTCGACTACTAATCATTCGATTATCAAGATCATTCGATTATGCCCATCACTAAAATCAATTATTTAAGTCAATGGGATGGCCTGTAAATATGTTGGGTGGCAGGGCCACCCCTTAGCTACGTGCCTGCATCCAAGCCTTATAAATAATAAAAAAATTGCATAGGTTGTGCAATTTGTGTTACATCTTGGTACGTATACAGTTATATTTGGTATTTGTACATTATCAATGAAATTATGATTATTTATAAAAAAAAAAGAGGAAATGCATATATGAATACTATTTATATATTTAAGTATTGTTTTTAGTTATACTTATTCATGTATTGTATTTTATTTAATATATATATATATATATATATATATATATATGTATAGTACATGTCCAACTTTGTTACCCATAACAACACAATTTCCCCATGTGTTCAAATACGATAACGATAAGCATTCGATAGTGCGCTGTTGTTTTATTTATTAATAGGAAAGTATTCAGACATATTATATAATATTATTATAGTCCGTTTCACGAAAAGTGGCCCTCTATAGTGGCGCGCCTGGTGGACGTTTTGACGCAGGGGCTCTAAAACACTCGCGAAACAAAACGCGACAAATTTAAATTGACTTATTTGTATATCATCTTATATACAATTATTTTTTACGCCGTAATTTCTATGTAGTATTTCTTAATATAAATTATGAACAATTCTGGTAATTTGGTATCATGATTTTTTTTTTTTTTTTGCAAATACAATTATGATAACTAATATAACGTTAAAAATATATACATAATAATAATAATACAACATTTAATAAATCAAATTTTTTTTTTTAAAAATTGATGTCATCTTCATCTTCTGAATCGTCGGAATCTTCGTCTGGATGAATGATCATTATAATTGGCTCCAAAATTTCGTCACGTAAACCTTCTTTTATAAAATCCTCATTTTGTAATTTTTCGTAATGACTTATACACCTTTTCCAATTGTCCACGGACACGGCATCCAACGCTTCGTTCACAAGTTTTTCAACATCTGCTATTTTAAATGAGATAATTTTACGGGCGACATCCCCTTTTACTTGTGCCCATATCATTTCTATTGCGTTGTATTGGCAATGGTAAGGTGGAAGACGCACGACTTCATGTCCCATTTCCAACGCAATTTGATCAAGATCGTATATTTTTTGTCTTGGTACTAATAGTTTGACCCTTTCACGTAATTCGCTCAATGTTTCGAGTGGTTAATATTCAATCCCTTTTTCAGAAAGCCATTTTTATACATTTACTCAAAAAATAATCTATGTAAATACTTGAAATTTTCACCAAATGTTAAGATTACATTCTCTATACACCGTTAAATTTTCAAAGTATTTTGACTTTTATTTTAAAAAAAAAAAAATTAAAAAAATTGAAAATTTCAATTGTCTATTTATAGCTTAATAAAAGTCAAAATTTAACGTTGTATAGAGAACGCTAATCTAAACATTTAGTCAAAATTTCAAGTATTTACATCGATTAGCTTTTGAGTTATAGCAAAATAAAAAATTTGATTTTGTCGAAACTGGTTTTGCGTAAAAACTCCCGTTTTTCCCTTATTTTTTTAGGGTTTTTCCCGTCGCATTTAAAAAATATTGAAAATTATTTACTTTTGACCCCCCAAAGTACCAACTAGATTCACTTTGCTTTCAGAAAAGTTGCTACATAAGCAAATCGAAGCATTTTTACTGCCAAAAAAGGTGTCGTCAGACACAAAAATAAAAAAAATAAATAAAAAAAAAACACACATCATTGTAAAACCAATAGATTCCATCACTCCGTTCAGAATCTAAAATAATTTTTTTAATATTGAACACAATTACAGATTGGTTAATTTTCAACTGCTAATAAGTAATACTGAAAATATATTTATTATATGATGTAATTTAATATTACTTAACTTATAGTAATATTTAATTGTCAACAATGATTATTCATAATCAATGCTGTTAATAATAAAGTTTTTTGAAAACAATGAAATGTGTACAATATTTTTGTTTTTCTTTATCTGACGGTAACACTGGGTGTAGTTTAGCTCAAATTACCGTACTCCCATAAGAGCCAATGTAATTTTTTTATCAGTGTCCATTTTGATTTATTCTATTTTGTGATTTCTTTAATTTAATCAATACACTTCATGAGTAAACTTTTCGATCTTCAACTTTTCAATTTATTTTTTTATATAATATCATGAATAATAAGCAAGAACCGACCTTGAAGTGGTATCTAATGATATAAGTAGATTTTTACTATAGAAAATATGAATCGTTATGGGATACAGCCAATGAAAATCGTATTGTGAGGAACTCTGAATAAATACTCCAAAGTCATCAGGCTGTCACCACTCGCTAAGTAACGCAGTGTTATTTCAAGTATTATGTTACTTGGAATTGCATTTCTTATTGGGGTATTCATTTTGGTAATTGCTGGGCTAACCATTTGAAGAAGTTCATCAAACTTCGTCTGTGTTATGCGCATCATATTTCTGTAAGCAGAATGATCCTCTTCAGCCAATTCCTTCAAAAGTAAGGCAGAGGCCCCAAATTGTTCTCTTTTACGAAGCCAATCACGACCCCACTTCCTCTTTCGCGTATTTTGTACATCAAAAATTAATTGTTCTGCTAATTCTGCACACGTATGGCGAATTATTCGTCTTAAAATGTTATTTTTGCGACTGACTACTTGCTACTCGCTATCTCGTACAACTTCGTGTGTGAGAACCTACTCGCGGCGACTTGATGTGGCGAGAAGTCGCTGCTACAAGTCGCAGCGAATAAAATCGCCATGTGTGACAGCTCCTTAAGGATGGCATGACGGTACATCCAGGCTCTGTACACTTTTAAATGTTTTCAATAATAAGCGGCCATTTTTTTGGAGGAAAACAATATTATCAATATTCTGTGATAATATTGTTTTGGTATTTATTAGTTATTTTTCTGTGTTTGGCAACAAGATTATAGTGCGTTTAAATTTTAACGGTCAATCTTTTGAGTTTGGATTCGTGTTAGGTATAACAAATAAATGTATTCTTTGTTATAACTGTGTTGAGTGTTGACTGCCGGAACTTGGTCACTTTTTCACTGAATAAATTAATTCATCATCAGGGTTCTTGTATGTATGGTTAAAAATTTTAGAAATGCCAAAAGCACAACAAAGGAAGAAAATTGCAAACTTTTTAGAGTACCCAAAGATTTGGCTCGGTAAGTAATTTATCAAAACCTCATTTTATTAAACACAATTAATTAATTTTTAAGAAACTGCTACTTATAAAATTAATTAATTTATAGGTCTAAAGAATGGTTCATTAATTATGAAAGGGAAGATCTGATTTAAAAGTCTGTTGACAACCTTTACTGCAATTATAGAGTTTGTATGAGCCATTTTAAAAATAATATGTTTTCAAATCCAGAGAAAACAAGATTATTGATTAGTGCTATGCCTACTGAGTTTGGTAATTTTAATGTATTATTTATTCATTATAATTTAAAATCTAGTTATTAGGTTTATTTTTATAAATTATTTGCTAATATTTAATTTTCTTAATTTTAGTAATGCAAACAACCACATGTACCTCTTCTGTTATTTCTACAATAGTTAACCACACAATGGATTTTAATTCACCATCTACCTGTAAGTTTATATTTGTATTTTTTACTATTTAATACATTTATAAGGTCTAATTCAACATTTATAAATCTGCTTATTACTTTTCCAAACAGCCTGCTTGTTTTCAGGCTCATTTTATACAGATTAACAGCAGTTAGACCTTTTAAAAACTACAATCATTTTATGGTAATAATTATTTAACTATTGTATTACTAGATTTATTTTATATTACTAACCATATAAAGCATGTAAACTATAATAATACTACAATAATCAAATGGTTATTACATAAAATGATTTTAATCCTTAAAAGGCCTAACTTCTGTTCGTTTGTATGCAATGAGCATGAAAAACAGCAGACTGTTAGCAAAAATAATAAATAGTTGGCAAAAAAAACTAATTTTCCATATGGCCTACGACATATACAATGTTAATACATAACAATTTACAATTATGAAAGAGGTTCAAAAAAATAAACATTGCAATAAATATCATGAATTGTGATGTTTTATATATTGAAGTGTTCATATATCTAAACCAGTTTCATGTATGTGTGTATGTCTAAGCATTTAAAAAATAATTTTATTTGTAAAATTAAAATTTTGTTAAATTTTTTATGTGAATTTTTGAACTGTTGCGAGTATTGTGGAAAAAAAAGAAAAAAATTCAAAATGTAGTTCATGTAAGTAAATTAGTACTTTTATAATATTGTAAAACGACTAAGAGTTAAACGCTTGTGACAATTTAATATTAAGAAAATAAATAATTGTTAACTATATGATTAGGTATAAGAATATTTTAGAATAATTATTAATTAATATTATAATATTTATTTTGTATTATTTTTCAATTGATTTCTTAAAGCTGTTATATGGAAAAATAAATCAAGACTTATTAAATAAATAATAAATTTAAAAAAATATTATTTGTAATAAATTGTATGAAGTTATTTATTTTACCTTTTTCTTTTATTATAATTACACAATTCACAAAATATATAATTCAGAATTCTTCAAACTTTATTTAATTCTGTAATACTTTTTAGTCAGTTATTACTAATAAGCTATTGGTTTAAGTGAGTCAAAAATTGATTTATGAATAATTTACTGATTTACCGGAACATAATTTACTTTATAGTGTAATATGGTCACACTGATTTCCTCCAAAAAAATGGCGAATTCGTTCATAAAATTTCCATAGATATTATAAGAATGGATAGGACACGCCTATATTGGCTCCGTAAGAGGTTGCGGTCTTTTTTGGGGAAGAGAGAAAATTCAATATCTGCGAGAGAGATAGACTATAAAAGTGCTTTTTGAGATTAGGTACAAACGATTCTAATTGTCAGCTGGCCTAATCTTTTGTGTGCCCCGCCAAATTATCTTATAATATCTATGCTTATAACCTCAAAAATTGTATCACTTTATTCTCAGTTGATAAGCTCGATGTCCTATCCATTCTTATAATATCTATGAAAATTTCCCTATGCTTCTCATATAATTCTTTAAAAGTGTCCATTCTGATTTATCTATTCTGTGGTACATCATTCGGATACGACGGTTGGGATCCGAGAGCGAGCGCGGGCTCGAGCTCCGTTCATTGGAGGTACGCGATGGAGGCGCGTCGCAATGCGATGTTGCCAACAGCGATGCGGTGAGGGAGCACTGTGGGTGTGGTCCACCCATAGATAATAAAAGGTCCACCACATGTACATTGATAAAAAATTACACTGGCTCTAAAGGGTGTACGGTAATTTGAGCTAAACTATGCTCAGTGTGACTATACAAATAAATAAAAATATTGTACACAATCCTTATTTAGAAAAAAATTAAATCATTGACAGTTACAAGCACCATTTAAGATATAAAAATATTTAATTTATTCTGTGGTTACACACTAATTGTTCAAAACACGTTTAAAAAAAAAAACCCGCTTGCAACTACAACTATAGTCGGGCCATAGACCTGATAATAGATGGACTGCTCTTAGAGAGAGAAAAAATATATCCAACATGAGAAGGAATATTTAGGTAAAATGTCATGAATAATATAGGTAATTGTCAATTTCATCCATAAAAACCATAGCCTGATAAGTGATAATGATGATTCGGGTGGACCGCCACCACAGTGCTCCCTCGCCGTGCCGCTGTTGGCAACGTCGCATTTAGTCTATTCTGTGGTGTAACCACTAATATTATACCTATCAACTGCGGTATCGTAACCGAAATTTATTAATTGGTAGTAAAGTTGTTTCTTTCTTTGTCCATGCATGTTCCTGTAATATCTAATAGCATATTTGACGTTTGAGTTTCGGTTTACTTATGTAGGTATTGTCTAAATATTTCTGAATAAAAATTGTTTCATTACAGCTTGAAGCTAGCCGTATAGTTTATCCTCCTGTCTACCCGTAATATCTGTTCCAGTTGGTGAGTTATTATTATTGTTAAATAATGATATTATTTATGAAGATATAATTAAATGTATAAGATATGATAATGCGTGGGTACATATATACAAGGCTGGGCAAGTTAAAATTTTTTTTTAAATCGTTATTTTAAAATAATGAAGTTAAATTAAAAGTTACTTATATTTTTTTTCGTCAACTCTTTAAGTTAAAAGTTAACTTTAAAAAAAAGTAACTTTACTTTTGCAAAATTAAAAAAATTGCACACATAATATTAGTTTTTTTACGCTCAAGAAAATAACTGGGGAAATTTAAAATGTTACATAAAATTATTAACTAGCTATCAAAGAACTTACTTTTCTAAAATAAATCTTAGTCCTGAAGTCATACTCAAATCAATTTACCCAAGTCGTACATCCAAAAATGAAAAAAAAAAAAAAAAATCACCATTGATAGTTTTCTCCAAACTACTAAGATACCAGTTAGTTGAATAATGAAATGAAATTGGAAATTATACCTCAGTTGTTCTGTGATTAATCCCCATCGACACTCGCTCTCGTGGTATTTACTATTTTCACAGAATATTCTTAGGATTTCCATGGATTTATACAATTTTATACAATATAATGATTAAATATAGCTTATATAATGACTATTAAAGTTCTTTTTCATATTATTTCGTTTAAAGGAAATTCATATTAAAATAGTAAATTATAAATATACTAAAAATCTTGTTTAATAATTTGCATTATTCTTTGCACCACAATTAACTTAATTTAGATACTTTTAAATCAAATTAACTTAAAGTTAACACATTAATCTTAAAAAAAAGTAGCTTATTATGTTAAAAGTTAATTTGTAGAAAAAGTAACTTGTTAATTAACTTAACATTTTAACTTAATTTTAAATTTTAACTCGTTAATGACCAGCCAAGTTTTTATATATACATATATATATATATATAAATAATTCACAAGTACGAATTGAGTAGGTATAGTTTTATTTGATTAATTTTCATTAGAAATTCATCTGTTCATTTTTTTCTACAATAAGCATATATGCAGATTAAGCTTTTTTTATTTATATATATATATGGAGTTTATATGAATTTTCTTAATACTTCTAAACGGTATTAATGGATTTACTCGTCTCGTACACATACTATAACATATATTTTCATATTCAAATATATTCAGAATTCACTTGGAATGAGGTTTAATTGTTCATCTAAAGTTTCTTATATCTTCCTCAAAGTGAACATGTGATGTTGATGAAAACTATTTTTTTAGTGTATACTGAATAATGAATAGGATATAAATTATTCAATAAATAGATTTAGGCCCAAAAAAATTTCCTAGAAAAGGCTTCTTAAATCTTAACAAATATATTTTTACTTTCAACTAAGTACTATTTTTTATTTAGAAAACTGTCACAATGCTTATTGATAATTTCTTACATGTTTTTGTAACCCATTAACATCTGCACCTGTAATAAAATTATCTAAATTTGAAATCATGCCATCATTTATGCATTCTTTATACTGCCAATAATGTAATTTATTGTTTTTATTCACTGTCTGTTAATAATTTATTGTTTCAGAACACCCTTTTATTTTAAACCAAATAATATAGGTGTAGAATAATATATTAAATATAAATAATACAACAAATTTTTTATATTGGAAATTAGTTCTACACATTTCACATAACTGAAATTTAAATTGCATTTGGGAGTTTTAAAAGTTATTTTTTATTTGAATTACTTTTATATTTCTTTTGAGTACTAAAGAATCTTAACAAATTTTAAGGTGACAAAATGTATTAGTTTATTAAAACTTATATTATTAGGACATTATAAATTTACTTTTATTATTAAATTATTAAAAAAAAATTGTGATAAGTTAACTTATAATGAAAAATATATAAGAATACCCACATCATATAGTAGCAGGTGTTTACTGTTAAATTTTATTTATTTATAACACTTTAAAATTTACTTAATTAAATATTAATTTTTTTTTTTACCTATTATTTTTATTTTACATTGGTTGTATTGTTTTAAATAGGTAATTTAAACGTAGAAAGTATAAAAATATATTTAAGATTAAATTTATTTTTATGTAACATTTTTTAGATAAAAATGTCATGTAACAATGAAAATAATGTAGACATTAATGATGAGCTAAGTAAAGTAAATTTGTCTTTACATGAAAATGTTATTGAGCTTTGGAGAATTGAAGAAAAATGTCGCCGTGAGTAAAAAATGTAAAAAGTATTAATTACATTTACTTTTTAAAAAAAAATATCTAAATTAATAATAATAAGATTATTAGTTCAGTCGATTTTAACACTTATTTTAATAACTATAATGATAATATTACTCTTTCAATAGAAAAGGTACTTATATAATTAATTTTATTAGTATACATTTTTTCAAATTAATTTTATAAATAAATACCTATGTTTTTAATAATATACTATAATTATTTAAAAACTACAAAGATTTTCTAGAATAATTTAAAATTAATACTCGTTCAAATTTATTACCAATTGGTTTTTATTATTTAAAGAAATTGTGCAATACTTTATTAAAAAAATTATTTTTCCATTCGGTATATTTTATAATAATTAATCACTATTTAAATCATTAATTTAACTAACAAAATATGGCTCATGGTATAACATTAGTTCCTATTTATATGTTTAATACTATAAATTGTTATGAATAATTTCTTCTTCTTCTTCTTTTGCCTCGCCTTCCTACCAAATTATTATGAATAATTTCATATAATTAATTTATTATACTTATAACAATCATTTAAAATATGTATATATTTACTTTAATTTAATTTTAATAACATTCATTATATGTTTTAGTTAAATTAAAAAATATTGAAGAGATTAATGACTCTACTGCACTAATAAATGTAGAAAATGAAGGACGGGAGAAACATTTAAATGATATAAAAGCAAGAATGAAGGAAGTTAAAGACAATATATTGAGGTTGGTATATATTTAACTTCTTTATAAATTTAAGATATAAATAACTGTTCTAGTATTTTTTAAATTTTTTATATTTTTTTATAAATTAAACTAAAATGTACAATTTAATGTATTTCATAAACATTAAAAAAATATTGGTACTATCTTTGTCGAGACTCAGCGCATCATAAAGGTTCTCAGGTATATCGAATTTTTGTCAGACCTTTTATGTATTTCTTCATTTTGTGGTTATATGTTTGATTAAAGTTGGATAGTCTCATGTTTGACATGTTCTTGGTGGCTCTTTTTTCATAAGATGGGCATGTATGTAGTATGTGTGATCTATTCTGAGGCAATGTAATACAATTTATTTTTGTTTAAAGAACTAAGGGATATTCCATTTTTTGTTCTTTTAATCTAATTAAATGAAGTATTCATTTTTAACCTTTCAATTTTCCATTTATAATTAAAATGATTATAGATAATTTTGTTTATGTTTTTATCTGTACTTGTATTCAGAAGTGTCGATGATGTGGGTTGTTTGCATTTTCTTTAATAATTCCACTCTTTCATAACTGGTTATTCTGCAATGCCTGGGTATCCTATCCTCGAGAAAATTATATTATAGTTACATTTATTAGTCAAGTAGATGATTTTATTAACGATAAAATAATCATTATTATTATTATTAATATAACTTAATATAATACTTATGGAATCTGTTTAAATTATGTTATTTTTATTTTGCAAGTTAGAGATTATATCTTTGATGTTTGGTACAAACGACTTAAGTCAAAATTGTCTAGTTTATAGGAGAACCATTTTAAAATTTGAAAAATGTTTTCAAATCATAAGTGGACAATTGAGTGATTTAATCTAGTTAGAGATGATACCATTAGACTAATAATGTATTTGTGTGTTATTCATTGTATTTTTTTTTAATTTAAGGTTTTTTTATGACAAGATAATAATATCTGACTTCTACCATGACTTAACATTTTAAGACCATACTATTACCGATTGGTGTTATTACTGGGTATAGTAAGTTCCTGAAATATTGCTTTATTAAAACAAATCTTATACTAAAAGAAATACATTTATATAAATATAAGTAACCAACATTGTATATTTAAACTAAACAAAATAAAATTGTTCAAACTTTTAGCCAAAATAATGTTAACAAATTTTAATAAAATAAACAATATTTTCAATACATCTAAATAAAATAAATCAATAATCCAACAACTAAAATATTAATAACTGTATTATTATGTTTAGTAAAACAAAGAAAATTATTAAATAAAAATCACCAAACTTAATTTTAATAATATAACATAGTATTATTAATTTTAACAAATTTAATAAAATTATATCTCAGTCTTAGAGATTCATATTAGTAATGACTTATGAACAATATATTATTATTTCCAACTAATAATTAAATAAATTCAAAATTTATATAATAAAACCAACAAAAAATTAAATAAAAATTACCCAACTGCATTATAATAACATAGCATAATTATTAATTATAACAAAACATAATAAAAAATTATCTCAGTCTAAGAGTTACACTTAACTAATGACTTTTTAGCAATACTTTGTTATTTTCAACTTATAGATTAATAACTACATTATTATATTTAATAATTATTTTTTCTAACTTACCAAACTTACTTATAATACAATGACATGATATAATTAATTTCAACAAAACAAAATAAAAAATTACTCCAGTCTTAGAGTTTGATTTTAGTAATGACTTAATTGCAATATCTTAATATTTCTAATAATTATTATCTTTATTCTCTATCAATAGTCTCTTCATCAATTAGATCTGGGTCATAATCTTGAGTCTCATTTGTGGTTTTCAACTCTCGATAAAATTCATGAAATATTGGTGGAATTAGAGGTAGTAGATCTAGCAAATCCTTTTTTTTTTCTTTTGATATTGCTAAAGGCCCATAGCACTTTTTTTTTACATGGAATATTGTACCACTATTTCCTCTACGAAGAAAACTCTATGTTTTAAATGGGTCATTTTCTTCAAGAGAAGTTTTGTATTTCAACATACCTTTTTCTGTTTTGGTATATTGTAACCAAGATACTAGTTGCCATTTAAACTGTTCTCTATCAGTATTTAATTTATGTACCATTAAAGGTCCTTTAAGTAAACTAGAAAAATCAAAAAAGTCAGATTGAGTCATTTCTATTACTTGAAACTTGTTTGCTTTTCCTGTTCCTCTAACAAGTTGATACCAGTCATGAGGGTGGAAAATATGAGAATTAGACTTTTTATTTTGATTTTTCAATCATTGAGTGATTTATGTCACATTCCATATGTGTATGCCCAGCAATTAAAAATGTATGGTTGATAACTTTTATGTTAGGCAGTTCTTGCATGGCTTTTATGAACATTGTTGATACATGTGTGTTTTAGTTTCGACCACCACATGTATCAGAATAAAATGTGATGTCAGATTCATTTGGTAGAATATTGTTTTTTAAATGATAAAAAAGACAAGAAGCAATCTCATTTGCTCCTCTTCCTGCTATTCCTTCATGCCACATATAATTAAAAGATTTTCCAAAACAATTGTCATATACAATTAAATTGAACGTCCACAACTGCCTCTTATAAAAAACAACTGAAGATTGTAAAAAAGGAGTAGGGAGACATTGTTGTAAATCAAATGAATAACATTTTTTGGTAGGATCATTTTTTGCAATTACCTTATCATTATATTATATAATAGGGCCTTACACACAACACATGCCTCAACTGTGTATACTTAATAATCCGTGAGTCTCTTAGAAATATCGGTTTACTTGGATAACTACCACAATACTCTTGTATTTGTCTGATTTTGAGACATATATATATATATAAATATAATCCGGAAATTTGTCTAATACTTTATTGTATACATTCTTGAATGTATGAATTTTGTTGTTTTTTTTTTATTTATTTTAAGTATGGCACCTAATGATTACATTTACATTTTAATTTAATTTTTATTGTAATACATAATTGATATATCAAATTAGCATTTCGTCATAGTTTATGGTGAATTTATGAATACTGCCTAAGTTATGTTATTTATTTCTACTTTGAGTTCTTGTTCTTTCATTTTAATTCTTATGTACATTGGTTGTTTTAATTTTGTGTTGTTATAAAAAATATTTTTAAATTGAATCTTGATATAGTATAATTTGGATTATTCAGGTCAGTGATTTTTGTACAGAAATATTAATTATGCTGTATTTAGGACTATTTCTAAAGACACTATATGTCATTCTTAGGCCTATATTATGAATAAAATCTATAAATAAATGTAGTGAGTTTTTCGCTCTCGTGTATAAGGGTCATCCGTAATCCAAAATATATA
>JASXSY010003504.1:0-12224 GCA_034509805.1 Sipha maydis | reverse complement strand
ATTTCAATTTACATTTGGACGATTTTATGGAAATTTTAAGAATTCAGAACGCCTCTCAGTTTCGTTTTTTGGTCATAACTCCGTCATTTTGCAAGGTATATCTCTAAAACCAATACCATAGCAATCAGTGATTTTTTTCTGATTTTTCAGTATATAAATATAGATTTCAATTTACATTTGGACGATTCTATGGAAATTTTAATGTTTCAGAACGCCTCTCAGAATCGTTTTTTGGTCATAACTCCGTCATTTTGCAAGATATATCTCTAAAACCAATACCATAGCAATCAGTGATTTTTTTCTGATTTTTCAGTATATAAATATAGATTTCAATTTACATTTGGACGATTTTATGGAAATTTTAAGAATTCAGAACGCCTCTCAGATTACTTTTTTGGTCATAACTCCGTCATTTTGCAAGGTATATCTCTAAAACCAATACCATAGCAATCAGTGATTTTTTTCTGATTTTTCAGTATATAAATATAGATTTCAATTTACATTTGGACGATTCTATGGAAATTTTAAGAATTCAGAACGCCTCTCAGAATCGTTTTTTGGTCATAACTCCGTCATTTTGCAAGGTATATCTCTAAAACCAATACCATAGCAATCAGTGATTTTTTTCTGATTTTTCAGTATATAAATATAGATTTCAATTTACATTTGGACGATTTTATGGAAATTTTAAGAATTCAGAACGCCTCTCAGATTAGTTTTTTGGTCATAACTCCGTCATTTTGCAAGGTATATCTCTAAAACCAATACCATAGCAATCAGTGATTTTTTTCTGATTTTTCAGTATATAAATATAGATTTCAATTTACATTTGGACGATTCTATGGAAATTTTAAGGTTTCAGAACGCCTCTCAGAATCGTTTTTTTGTCATAACTCCGTCATTTTGCAAGGTATATCTCTAAAACCAATACCATAGCAATCAGTGATTTTTTTCTGATTTTTCAGTATATAAATATAGATTTCAATTTACATTTGGACGATTCTATGGAAATTTTAAGGTTTCAGAACGCCTCTCAGAATCGTTTTTTGGTCATAACTCCGTCATTTTGCAAGGTATATCTCTAAAACCATTACCATAGCAATCAGTGATTTTTTTCTGATTTTTCAGTATATAAATATAGATTTCAATTTACATTTGGACGATTTTATGGAAATTTTAAAATTCAGAACGCCTCTCAGATTACTTTTTTGGTCATAACTCCGTCATTTTGCAAGGTATATATCTAAAACCAATACCATAGCAATCAGTGATTTTTTTCTGATTTTTCAGTATATAAATATAGATTTCAATTTACATTTGGACGATTCTATGGAAATTTTAATGTTTCAGAACGCCTCTCAGAATCGTTTTTTGGTCATAACTCCGTCATTTTGCAAGGTATATCTCTAAAACCAATACCATAGCAATCAGTGATTTTTTTCTGATTTTTCAGTATATAAATATAGATTTCAATTTACATTTGGACGATTCTATGGAAATTTTAAGAATTCAGAACGCCTCTCAGAATCGTTTTTTGGTCATAACTCCGTCATTTTGCAAGGTATATCTCTAAAACCAATACCATAGCAATCAGTGATTTTTTTCTGATTTTTCAGTATATAAATATAGATTTCAATTTACATTTGGACGATTTTATGGAAATTTTAAGAATTCAGAACGCCTCTCAGATTAGTTTTTTGGTCATAACTCCGTCATTTTGCAAGGTATATCTCTAAAACCAATACCATAGCAATCAGTGATTTTTTTCTGATTTTTCAGTATATAAATATAGATTTCAATTTACATTTGGACGATTCTATGGAAATTTTAAGGTTTCAGAACGCCTCTCAGAATCGTTTTTTTGTCATAACTCCGTCATTTTGCAAGGTATATCTCTAAAACCAATACCATAGCAATCAGTGATTTTTTTCTGATTTTTCAGTATATAAATATAGATTTCAATTTACATTTGGACGATTCTATGGAAATTTTAAGGTTTCAGAACGCCTCTCAGAATCGTTTTTTGGTCATAACTCCGTCATTTTGCAAGGTATATCTCTAAAACCATTACCATAGCAATCAGTGATTTTTTTCTGATTTTTCAGTATATAAATATAGATTTCAATTTACATTTGGACGATTTTATGGAAATTTTAAAATTCAGAACGCCTCTCAGATTACTTTTTTGGTCATAACTCCGTCATTTTGCAAGGTATATATCTAAAACCAATACCATAGCAATCAGTGATTTTTTTCTGATTTTTCAGTATATAAATATAGATTTCAATTTACATTTGGACGATTCTATGGAAATTTTAATGTTTCAGAACGCCTCTCAGAATCGTTTTTTGGTCATAACTCCGTCATTTTGCAAGGTATATCTCTAAAACCAATACCATAGCAATCAGTTATTTTTTTCTGATTTTTCAGTATATAAATATAGATTTCAATTTACATTTGGACGATTCTATGGAAATTTTAATGTTTCAGAACGCCTCTCAGAATCGTTTTTTGGTCATAACTCCATCATTTTGCAAGATATATCTCTAAAACCAATGCCATAGCAATCAGTGATTTTTTTCTGATTTTTCAGTATATAAATATAGATTTCAATTTACATTTGGAAGATTTTATGGAAATTTTAAGAATTCAGAACGCCTCTCAGTTTCGTTTTTTGGTCATAACTCCGTCATTTTGCACGGTATATCTCTAAAACCAATACCATAGCAATCAGTGATTTTTTTCTGATTTTTCAGTATATAAATATAGATTTCAATTTACATTTGGACGATTTTATGGAAATTTTAAGAATTCAGAACGCCTCTCAGATTAGTTTTTTGGTCATAACTCCGTCATTTTGCAAGGTATATCTCTAAAACCAATACCATAGCAATCAGTGATTTTTTTCTGATTTTTCAGTATATAAATATAGATTTCAATTTACATTTGGGCGATTTTATGGAAATTTTAAGAATTCAGAACGCCTCTCAAATTAGTTTTTTGGTCATAACTCCGTCATTTTGCAAGGTATATATCTAAAACCAATACCATAGCAATCAGTGATTTTTTTCTGATTTTTCAGTATATAAATATAGATTTCAATTTACATTTGGACGATTCTATGGAAATTTTAATGTTTCAGAACGCCTCTCAGAATCGTTTTTTGGTCATAACTCCATCATTTTGCAAGATATATCTCTAAAACCAATGCCATAGCAATCAGTGATTTTTTTCTGATTTTTCAGTATATAAATATAGATTTCAATTTACATTTGGAAGATTTTATGGAAATTTTAAGAATTCAGAACGCCTCTCAGTTTCGTTTTTTGGTCATAACTCCGTCATTTTGCACGGTATATCTCTAAAACCAATACCATAGCAATCAGTGATTTTTTTCTGATTTTTCAGTATATAAATATAGATTTCAATTTACATTTGGACGATTTTATGGAAATTTTAAGAATTCAGAACGCCTCTCAGATTAGTTTTTTGGTCATAACTCCTTCATTTTGCAAGGTATATCTCTAAAACCAATACCATAGCAATCAGTGATTTTTTTCTGATTTTTCAGTATATAAATATAGATTTCAATTTACATTTGGGCGATTTTATGGAAATTTTAAGAATTCAGAACGCCTCTCAAATTAGTTTTTTGGTCATAACTCCGTCATTTTGCAAGGTATATATCTAAAACCAATACCATAGCAATCAGTGATTTTTTTCTGATTTTTCAGTATATAAATATAGATATCAATTTACATTTGGACGATTCTATGGAAATTTTAAGAATTCAGAACGCCTCTCAGTTTCGTTTTTTGGTCATAACTCCGTCATTTTGCAAATATATCTCTAAAACCAATACCATAGCAATCAGTGATTTTTTTCTGATTTTTCAGTATATAAATATAGATTTCAATTTACATTTGGACGATTCTATGGAAATTTTAATGTTTCAGAACGCCTCTCAGAATCGTTTTTTGGTCATAACTCCGTCATTTTGCAAGGTATATCTCTAAAACCAATACCATAGCAATCAATGATTTTTTTCTGATTTTTCAGTATATAAATATAGATTTCAATTTACATTTGGACGATTCTATGGAAATTTTAAGAATTCAGAACGCCTCTCAGAATCGTTTTTTGGTCATAACTCCGTCATTTTGCAAGGTATATCTCTAAAACCAATACCATAGCAATCAGTGATTTTTTTCTGATTTTTCAGTATATAAATATAGATTTCAATTTACATTTGGACGATTTTATGGAAATTTTAAGAATTCAGAACGCCTCTCAGATTAGTTTTTTGGTCATAACTCCGTCATTTTGCAAGGTATATCTCTAAAACCAATACCATAGCAATCAGTGATTTTTTTCTGATTTTTCAGTATATAAATATAGATTTCAATTTACATTTGGACGATTCTATGGAAATTTTAAGGTTTCAGAACGCCTCTCAGAATCGTTTTTTGGTCATAACTCCGTCATTTTGCAAGGTATATCTCTAAAACCAATACCATAGCAATCAGTGATTTTTTTCTGATTTTTCAGTATATAAATATAGATTTCAATTTACATTTGGACGATTTTATGGAAATTTTAAGAATTCAGAACGCCTCTCAGATTAGTTTTTTGGTCATAACTCCGTCATTTTGCAAGGTATATCTCTAAAACCAATACCATAGCAATCAGTGATTTTTTTCTGATTTTTCAGTATATAAGTATAGATTTCAATTTACATTTGGGCGATTTTATGGAAATTTTAAGAATTCAGAACGCCTCTCAAATTAGTTTTTTGGTCATAACTCCGTCATTTTGCAAGGTATATATCTAAAACCAATACCATAGCAATCAGTGATTTTTTTCTGATTTTTCAGTATATAAATATAGATATCAATTTACATTTGGACGATTCTATGGAAATTTTAAGAATTCAGAACGCCTCTCAGTTTCGTTTTTTGGTCATAACTCCGTCATTTTGCAAATATATCTCTAAAACCAATACCATAGCAATCAGTGATTTTTTTCTGATTTTTCAGTATATAAATATAGATTTCAATTTACATTTGGACGATTCTATGGAAATTTTAATGTTTCAGAACGCCTCTCAGAATCGTTTTTTGGTCATAACTCCGTCATTTTGCAAGGTATATCTCTAAAACCAATACCATAGCAATCAGTGATTTTTTTCTGATTTTTCAGTATATAAATATAGATTTCAATTTACATTTGGACGATTCTATGGAAATTTTAAGAATTCAGAACGCCTCTCAGAATCGTTTTTTGGTCATAACTCCGTCATTTTGCAAGGTATATCTCTAAAACCAATACCATAGCAATCAGTGATTTTTTTCTGATTTTTCAGTATATAAATATAGATTTCAATTTACATTTGGACGATTTTATGGAAATTTTAAGAATTCAGAACGCCTCTCAGATTAGTTTTTTGGTCATAACTCCGTCATTTTGCAAGGTATATCTCTAAAACCAATACCATAGCAATCAGTGATTTTTTTCTGATTTTTCAGTATATAAATATAGATTTCAATTTACATTTGGACGATTCTATGGAAATTTTAAGGTTTCAGAACGCCTCTCAGAATCGTTTTTTGGTCATAACTCCGTCATTTTGCAAGGTATATCTCTAAAACCAATACCATAGCAATCAGTGATTTTTTTCTGATTTTTCAGTATATAAATATAGATTTCAATTTACATTTGGACGACTTTATGGAAATTTTAAGAATTCAGAACGCCTCTCAGATTACTTTTTTGGTCATAACTCCGTCATTTTGCAAGGTATATATCTAAAACCAATACCATAGCAATCAGTGATTTTTTTCTGATTTTTCAGTATATAAATATAGATTTCAATTTACATTTGGACGACTTTATGGAAATTTTAAGAATTCAGAACGCCTCTCAGATTACTTTTTTGGTCATAAATCCGTCATTTTGCAAGGTATATATCTAAAACCAATACCATAGCAATCAGTGATTTTTTTCTGATTTTTCAGTACATAAATATAGATTTCAATTTACATTTGGACGATTTTATGGAAATTTTAAGAATTCAGAACGCCTCTCAGATTAGTTTTTTGGTCATAACTCCGTCATTTTGCAAGGTATATCTCTAAAACCAATACCATAGCAATCAGTGATTTTTTTCTGATTTTTCAGTATATAAATATAGATTTCAATTTACATTTGGACCATTTTATGGAAATTTTAAGAATTCAGAACGCCTCTCAAATTAGTTTTTTGGTCATAACTCCGTCATTTTGCAAGGTATATATCTAAAACCAATACCATAGCAATCAGTGATTTTTTTCTGATTTTTCAGTATATAAATATAGATTTCAATTTACATTTGGACGATTTTATGGAAATTTTAAGAATTCAGAACGCCTCTCAGTTTCGTTTTTTGGTCATAACTCCGTCATTTTGCAAGGTATATCTCTAAAACCAATACCATAGCAATCAGTGATTTTTTTCTGATTTTTCAGTATATAAATATAGATTTCAATTTACATTTGGACGATTCTATGGAAATTTTAATGTTTCAGAACGCCTCTCAGAATCGTTTTTTGGTCATAACTCCGTTATTTTGCAAGGTATATCTCTAAAACTAATACCATAGCAATCAGTGATTTTTTTCTGATTTTTCAGTATATAAATATAGATTTCAATTTACATTTGGACGATTCTATGGAAATTTTAAGAATTCAGAACGCCTCTCAGAATCGTTTTTTGGTCATAACTCCGTCATTTTGCAAGGTATATCTCTAAAACCAATACCATAGCAATCAGTGATTTTTTTCTGATTTTTGAGTATATAAATATAGATTTCAATTTACATTTGGACGATTTTATGGAAATTTTAAGAATTCAGAACGCCTCTCAGATTAGTTTTTTGGTCATAACTCCGTCATTTTGCAAGGTATATCTCTAAAACCAATACCATAGCAATCAGTGATTTTTTTCTGATTTTTCAGTATATAAATATAGATTTCAATTTACATTTGGACGATTCTATGGAAATTTTAAGGTTTCAGAACGCCTCACAGAATCGTTTTTTGGTCATAACTCCGTCATTTTGCAAGGTATATCTCTAAAACCAATACCATAGCAATCAGTGATTTTTTTCTGATTTTTCAGTATATAAATATAGATTTCAATTTACATTTGGACGATTCTATGGAAATTTTAATGTTTCAGAACGCCTCTCAGAATCGTTTTTTGGTCATAACTCCGTCATTTTGCAAGATATATCTCTAAAACCAATGCCATAGCAATCAGTGATTTTTTTCTGATTTTTCAGTATATAAATATAGATTTCAATTTACATTTGGACGATTTTATGGAAATTTTAAGAATTCAGAACGCCTCTCAGTTTCGTTTTTTGGTCATAACTCCGTCATTTTTCAAGGTATATATCTAAAACCAATACCATAGCAATCAGTGATTTTTTTCTGATTTTTCAGTATATAAATATAGATATCAATTTACATTTGGACGATTCTATGGAAATTTTAAGAATTCAGAACGCCTCTCAGTTTCGTTTTTTGGTCATAACTCCGTCATTTTGCAAGGTATATCTCTAAAACCAATACCATAGCAATCAGTGATTTTTTTCTGATTTTTCAGTATATAAATATAGATTTCGATTTACATTTGGACGATTCTATGGAAATTTTAATGTTTCAGAACGCCTCTCAGAATCGTTTTTTGGTCATAACTCCGTCATTTTGCAAGGTATATCTCTAAAACCAATACCATAGCAATCAGTGATTTTTTTCTGATTTTTCAGTATATAAATATAGATTTCAATTTACATTTGGACGATTCTATGGAAATTTTAAGAATTCAGAACGCCTCTCAGAATCGTTTTTTGGTCATAATTCCGTCATTTTGCAAGGTATATCTCTAAAACCAATACCATAGCAATCAGTGATTTTTTTCTGATTTTTCAGTATATAAATATAGATTTCAATTTACATTTGGACGATTTTATGGAAATTTTAAGAATTCAGAACGCCTCTCAGATTAGTTTTTTGGTCATAACTCCGTCATTTTGCAAGGTATATCTCTAAAACCAATACCATAGCAATCAGTGATTTTTTTCTGATTTTTCAGTACATAAATATAGATTTCAATTTACATTTGGACGATTTTATGGAAATTTTAAGAATTCAGAACGCCTCTCAGATTAGTTTTTTGGTCATAACTCCGTCATTTTGCAAGGTATATCTCTAAAACCAATACCATAGCAATCAGTGATTTTTTTCTGATTTTTCAGTATATAAATATAGATTTCAATTTACATTTGGACGATTTAAAGGAAATTTTAAGAATTCAGAACGCCTCTCAAATTAGTTTTTTGGTCATAACTCCGTCATTTTGCAAGGTATATATCTAAAACCAATACCATAGCAATCAGTGATTTTTTTCTGATTTTTCAGTATATAAATATAGATTTCAATTTACATTTGGACGATTTTATGGAAATTTTAAGAATTCAGAACGCCTCTCAGTTTCGTTTTTTGGTCATAACTCCGTCATTTTGCAAGGTATATCTCTAAAACCAATACCATAGCAATCAGTGATTTTTTTCTGATTTTTCAGTATATAAATATAGATTTCAATTTACATTTGGACGATTCTATGGAAATTTTAATGTTTCAGAACGCCTCTCAGAATCGTTTTTTGGTCATAACTCCGTTATTTTGCAAGGTATATCTCTAAAACTAATACCATAGC
Source organism: Sipha maydis (assembly GCA_034509805.1). NCBI lineage: Eukaryota > Metazoa > Arthropoda > Insecta > Hemiptera > Aphididae > Sipha > Sipha maydis. The sequence continues at coordinate 3,467 of JASXSY010003504.1, read as the reverse complement.
AATCAGTGATTTTTTTCTGATTTTTCAGTATATAAATATAGATTTCAATTTACATTTGGACGATTCTATGGAAATTTTAAGAATTCAGAACGCCTCTCAGAATCGTTTTTTGGTCATAACTCCGTCATTTTGCAAGGTATATCTCTAAAACCAATACCATAGCAATCAGTGATTTTTTTCTGATTTTTGAGTATATAAATATAGATTTCAATTTACATTTGGACGATTTTATGGAAATTTTAAGAATTCAGAACGCCTCTCAGATTAGTTTTTTGGTCATAACTCCGTCATTTTGCAAGGTATATCTCTAAAACCAATACCATAGCAATCAGTGATTTTTTTCTGATTTTTCAGTATATAAATATAGATTTCAATTTACATTTGGACGATTCTATGGAAATTTTAAGGTTTCAGAACGCCTCACAGAATCGTTTTTTGGTCATAACTCCGTCATTTTGCAAGGTATATCTCTAAAACCAATACCATAGCAATCAGTGATTTTTTTCTGATTTTTCAGTATATAAATATAGATTTCAATTTACATTTGGACGATTCTATGGAAATTTTAATGTTTCAGAACGCCTCTCAGAATCGTTTTTTGGTCATAACTCCGTCATTTTGCAAGATATATCTCTAAAACCAATGCCATAGCAATCAGTGATTTTTTTCTGATTTTTCAGTATATAAATATAGATTTCGATTTACATTTGGACGATTCTATGGAAATTTTAATGTTTCAGAACGCCTCTCAGAATCGTTTTTTGGTCATAACTCCGTCATTTTGCAAGGTATATCTCTAAAACCAATACCATAGCAATCAGTGATTTTTTTCTGATTTTTCAGTATATAAATATAGATTTCAATTTACATTTGGACGATTCTATGGAAATTTTAAGAATTCAGAACGCCTCTCAGAATCGTTTTTGGTCATAATTCCGTCATTTTGCAAGGTATATCTCTAAAACCAATACCATAGAAGCAATCAGTGATTTTTTTCTGATTTTTCAGTATATAAATATAGATTTCAATTTACATTTGGACGATTTTATGGAAATTTAAGAATTCAGAACGCCTCTCAGATTAGTTTTTTGGTCATAACTCCGTCATTTTGCAAGGTATATCTCTAAACCAATACCATAGCAATCAGTGATTTTTTTCTGATTTTTCAGTATATAAATATAGATTTCAATTTACATTTGGACGATTCTATGGAAATTTTAAGGTTTCAGAACGCCTCTCAGAATCGTTTTTTGGTCATAACTCCGTCATTTTGCAAGGTATATCTCTAAACCAATACCATAGCAATCAGTGATTTTTTTTCTGATTTTTCAGTATATAAATATAGATTTCGATTTACATTTGGACGATTCTATGGAAATTTTAAGGTTTCAGAACGCCCCTCAGAATCGTTTTTTGGTCATAACTCCGTCATTTTGCAAGGTATATCTCTAAAACCATTACCATAGCAATCAGTGATTTTTTTCTGATTTTTCAGTATATAAATATAGATTTCAATTTACATTTGGACGACTTTATGGAAATTTTAAGAATTCAGAACGCCTCTCAGATTACTTTTTTGGTCATAACTCCGTCATTTTGCAAGGTATATATCTAAAACCAATACCATAGCAATCAGTGATTTTTTTCTGATTTTTCAGTATATAAATATAGATTTCAATTTACATTTGGACGATTCTATGGAAATTTTAATGTTTCAGAACGCCTCTCAGAATCGTTTTTTGGTCATAACTCCGTCATTTTGCAAGATATATCTCTAAAACCAATGCCATAGCAATCAGTGATTTTTTTCTGATTTTTCAGTATATAAATATAGATTTCAATTTACATTTGGACGATTTTATGGAAATTTTAAGAATTCAGAACGCCTCTCAGTTTCGTTTTTAGGTCATAACTCCGTCATTTTGCAAGGTATATCTCTAAAACCAATACCATAGCAATCAGTGATTTTTTTCTGATTTTTCAGTATATAAATATAGATTTCAATTTACATTTGGACGATTTTATGGAAATTTTAAGAATTCAGAACGCCTCTCAGATTAGTTTTTTGGTCATAACTCCGTCATTTTGCAAGGTATATCTCTAAAACCAATACCATAGCAATCAGTGATTTTTTTCTGATTTTTCAGTATATAAATATAGATTTCGATTTACATTTGGACGATTCTATGGAAATTTTAAGGTTTCAGAACGCCCCTCAGAATCGTTTTTTGGTCATAACTCCGTCATTTTGCAAGGTATATCTCTAAAACCATTACCATAGCAATCAGTGATTTTTTTCTGATTTTTCAGTATATAAATATAGATTTCAATTTACATTTGGACGACTTTATGGAAATTTTAAGAATTCAGAACGCCTCTCAGATTACTTTTTTGGTCATAACTCCGTCATTTTGCAAGGTATATATCTAAAACCAATACCATAGCAATCAGTGATTTTTTTCTGATTTTTCAGTATATAAATATAGATTTCAATTTACATTTGGACGATTCTATGGAAATTTTAATGTTTCAGAACGCCTCTCAGAATCGTTTTTTGGTCATAACTCCGTCATTTTGCAAGATATATCTCTAAAACCAATGCCATAGCAATCAGTGATTTTTTTCTGATTTTTCAGTATATAAATATAGATTTCAATTTACATTTGGACGATTTTATGGAAATTTTAAGAATTCAGAACGCCTCTCATTTTCGTTTTTAGGTCATAACTCCGTCATTTTGCAAGGTATATCTCTAAAACCAATACCATAGCAATCAGTGATTTTTTTCTGATTTTTCAGTATATAAATATAGATTTCAATTTACATTTGGACGATTTTATGGAAATTTTAAGAATTCAGAACGCCTCTCAGATTAGTTTTTTGGTCATAACTCCGTCATTTTGCAAGGTATATCTCTAAAACCAATACCATAGCAATCAGTGATTTTTTTCTGATTTTTCAGTATATAAATATAGATTTCAATTTACATTTGGACGATTTTATGGAAATTTTAAGAATTCAGAACGCCTCTCAGATTAGTTTTTTGGTCATAACTCCGTCATTTTGCAAGGTATATCTCTAAAACCAATACCATAGCAATCAGTGATTTTTTTCTGATTTTTCAGTACATAAATATAGATTTCAATTTACATTTGGACGATTTTATGGAAATTTTAAGAATTCAGAACGCCTCTCAGATTAGTTTTTTGGTCATAACTCCGTCATTTTGCAAGGTATATCTCTAAAACCAATACCATAGCAATCAGTGATTTTTTTCTGATTTTTCAGTATATAAATATAGATTTCAATTTACATTTGGACGATTTAAAGGAAATTTTAAGAATTCAGAACGCCTCTCAAATTAGTTTTTTGGTCATAACTCCGTCATTTTGCAAGGTATATATCTAAAACCAATACCATAGCAATCAGTGATTTTTTTCTGATTTTTCAGTATATAAATATAGATT
>JASXSY010003503.1:0-20471 GCA_034509805.1 Sipha maydis | reverse complement strand
AGCTTATTATGTTTAATATTATGATTGGGTATCATTGTATTATTATTATTGTTAGTATTGTTGCATATTTTGTTTTATTAGTTTTTGTAATTATTATTATTTTAGATTTAAGAACAGTAAATGTGTCTCAGTTAGTGTCATTAAGATATGCATTATAATTTATATTAGTTATGGAATTAACTATCATTAATGGTTATTTTATACATTATATTATATTGTTATATTTATTTTATTTATTTAAATTAATTATGTATTTTTGTCACATTTAATAAAACAAAATTATACCCAACTAAAGAGTTAAATTATTTACCTTCTAGATCTAATGAAAATATACACTTATATGTATAAATAGTACATGTACATATACAAGTAGATATCACAACCAACATGTTGGTTTCATGATGTTATTTATACAATATTGTCTTTTGGTGTTTTTTTTTTTTTTTTTTTTTTTATATCCGAAGATTGGTTAAATGATTATTGATGTTTCCTTCCACTTGTCTCTGTCACTTATAACCCTCTTCATCTCCCAGTATGTTCCTATTCCGGTAGCTTCCATCAATTGCTTCATAAATGGGGTTCTGGGCCTTCCTCTTCCAGGTTTTCCTTCAATCTTTCCCTCTATTATTGTGGTTATCCAAGGACTATTCCTTATTACGTGTCCGATCCATGCTTTTTTGGTGTTATGTATTATATAATATACTATAATATATAATGAATCATAATGGTGTGACACAGTAGACAGAATGTATGTATATGCCGTAAAAATTTACATTGTGCTTCGTATTCGGCGCAAATTTGTTCGTGTTGCACTAAATATGTGCATGTGTGGACGTCTGCATAAGAGTGCTCATAAATATTTTCGTCGTAAATATTTGCAGTGAATTCTATATTTGACGCACAACATAAATTTTTACTAGTGTGGATACGGTTTTAGGTAGAAACAAAATTGCTGTTCAGACCTTTTTAATGATTAGGGATAATTTCTCACCACCGTGAAGATTCATCAATAGATTAATTAATTCCTAAAGATTATAATTCATTATAATACCAACATAACTTATACTTGCAAAAAAAAGAAGTAATAAGTAAGTTTCATTGACATTTAATGAAGTGAATATTAATTTTAAACTGTGTTATTTCTACTAATTACTACTATTATTATTACTAATTACGAATATAGAGTTACGAGTAATACAACAACAAAATGTATGTTATATCAAAAATTGTTGTCTTGTGAATAAAACTATTAAAATGCGTTAATTCTACAAGTAGCTTTAAAATTATTCTTACTACAAATGTAATCAATATAACCTAAAAATATTTGTTAAAATTAATTTACTTTATACATGTTTTTTTGGCAATAAATGGAATTAGAATAACCTATAATTGGTGTTACTTTTAAATTTGTTTTAATTATCATTGTGATTAATAACATGGTTATTTTCAATACTATTGATGTTGTATCTACCCCTTAATAGAGTTTGAGTATACATATCGAGCATTTACAATAAATTGTAGTAGAATCAACAACAATTTAGCTCTGAGCGAAAAACGACGTGCAAATGTGTATTACATTAACTCGTTGGTGTGTTAAAACGACTCAATTTTTCTATGTGTGTACCATGACAATGATTCAATTGTAATACAAATGTACCATACAATTTGCATCACAGGGAAATTTACAATGCCTATAAGACTATTTAGAGGGCATAGTGACCCAAACCAAATTCGTCCAAAGTGCTCTTGATTTTTTTATTCATCCAAGTGCGTCTGTGATTGGCAAAGAAATATTTTGAATGGATAGAAAATATTTGGTAATAAAGAAATATATATGAAAAATCCGTATAGGATTTCTGCTAAGTTGTGAGTCTTATGTCTTTCTGTACTGCCTATAACACTGCAGCAAATTGTCCATGAACATTTCATTTTTAGTCACTCTTCGGGAACATAGTTTTCATAGTTTTTTATGCTTGTTTCGGTGCGATTTAATCTGCATAACACGAGTAAATGATTTCGACAATGATTCAATACTGCAGACAGAAGTTCTTCGATATCACGTGAGAGAGTCTACATCCACGAAATTGTTTAAGTTCATATTGTATAAAACATACATAGATCACAGCAGGGTCAAATGGACGGAAAATCAGTTGTTTTACAAAACTGAAAACAAAATATATGCAATGTAAAATAATATCTATGATGAAATTTGTTAGTTATGAAAAACGTACACAATTTACAATGTTTATTATAAATCATGCTTATTTTAAACAAATTTGTATAATTTATCTTTAATATTTGTATTTAAGTGAATACGTAACAGGAATATCAACCAGCATAATTTACAATAGCTAAGAAAATACTTACAGTGAATTCGTGTAAAATAACTTTTTTCGGTACACGTGACAGGCAATTGATCTGTACGACGTTTACGATAATTGGTTAAACATTTTGTAAATACTGATCAACCCCGTGAGTCTATAGAGACACGCCATCAACTGTTGTTGAATTGAAGAAATTACATAACTGCAGTTTGCACAAAGAAGTGACGAGATGACGTTATACATAAAACCATCGATTGGTCGACAAAGATTTTAAATAATTAAATTGTACTGTCGAAGTTGTTTGGAATGATTGTAATTAGAATCATTGTTAATATTAATTGAAAGCTGCTTGATTTAAAAATAAAACTGTGTAGTAGTAATTTTGATTGGTTATGTATAAATTTTCTTAAGTATTTAAGAAAACTATTTTTTTTGAAAATTAATTTTTTGCAGATAGTTTGTCTTTCCATTCTGGAGATACTTTCTATCCGCTAACTTTGTTGATATTCTTATTTCATCAAACACTTTTTTACAATATTGTTCATATACATGTTTATCGTTGGTTTGATCATTATCACCACATAACCATAATTCTGATCCGTAGATTATTGAACGTACTACTAACACAAATCTTGATATGTGCTTAAAGTTTGCAGAAGGTTTAATAGGACCGCTCTGAATGGCATAGTTCCTATAGTTGCTCCTTATGTAATTTCTCATTGTTATAAATCCTTTTTCCACTGAACTATAATACGCTGACTCACTGATGAACAAACAATTTATTCTTTCATTTTTAATAAAATAAGTAGTGACGTCGCCTGGATTTAAAGTCTTATTAGTAATGTCCTTCATTAACCTACGGAAGAACAAAATAAAATGAGGATTTTAAACGTTACACTAATTACATTTTGATGTATATGTATATATTATTTATAGAACTCATCACTGATGTTTATTTAATACCTTTGTTTTACTCATATAAAATGTATACAAGCAAACAATAATTTTAATGATGTAATTTAGATATGAAATAATTACTTTTCTTTAAAAGATGGATATTCCGAGTTAACTGATTCCACCAAGTCATTCTTAAATTTGCTTGCTTTTACTTGGTCAAGATCAATCAATAATACCAAATCACTTAACTTGTCTTTAATTTGCAGTATTTTCTTTGGCGTTACAAATACTTTCATTTGTGGCGGCAATGGACGATAGAATATCTTAAAAGGATTTATGATTATGAAAACTATAAAATATTCTGTTATTACTAACACTTACTTTTGATGGTACACAAACGGTTATTTGTATTCCGGAACCGGCATAAATATGTTCAATAAGTTGTTTTACTTTTGACCACTCTAATCCGTCTATACCACAGCCAATTTTAGGTATGCCTAGTTTCATTAGTTGTCTTTCTCGCATTTTTTCTACAAGCGACTTTAACGCATATGACAATGATAACATTGTGGATGGGCCGTTACAATACTTTTTCGTCACCAAATAAAAAGCACTTTCTTGTTGATTTTTAACGACCACTCCAACATTGCCCACGGTAAGTTTTTGGTCCATAAGTTGACCAATTCCTCCAAAATAACGTCTAGATAGTGAGTAAAATAATTATTGTTTCAATCAATGTAAATATAAAATAGTTTTACTTGAATTGAATGGCGACGCCACTTTCCATTCGTAAATCTTCTGCAATACAATGGGCTAGAGCGACGTCTCTAGGTAGATTGAATAAATTTTCATCAATTTCATGAATCACACTTGAAATTTAAAATAAATATTTATTATTAAATTAACCAACAGATGTAATTTCGGATTAAATGGATCTAATATAAATAATTATATACCAATTTCCCTTTTCTGTTTGGCTTTTGGGTATGCTTGCATCTTTCACAACTTTTTTACTGTTGTCATTATTTTGAATGGTGCTGTTACTTATTATTTTTTCACCAATCTTTACGTTAATCGATTTTTGATTTGCAGATTTGTTTATCTTCGATTTTGTAGCTTGACTAAATTTAGTTGAATTTTCAATAAATATAAATGTATGTTATTTGGTTTAATTAAAAAAATTAATTTTTAAATATTTTCTTGGTTAACGAAAAAGTGTTTTTTTATACAATATATCATAATATTAAAATAATCACTGATTTAGTGGTCCATCGCTGTTATTAACCATTTCAGTCGGTATTACATTTGAAGAAGTAATATGTGACATTTTTGGTTGAACTACACTGCTTTGAACCGTTCTAATGAATACGAAATCATGAATACATATATATTTTTAAAAACCTATGTGAGATAATTACTGTTGGACACATATTGTTGCTTCTAATTGTTGAGCACGTCTGCGTTTTTTCGCTGTATTTTTGCTCAATTTCTTCTGTTGGTTTCCAGTATTTCTAAAACATTAATCATGTAATTTTATTATGCTAAGTATTAAAGTTTTAGTTATAATTTAATATATATATTTAATAATTGTTTTTCAAATGATATTTTTTTTTTTCTATAACTATCTAATAATTTGCTCATACCCATCTTTAGGTATTGCTTTGCAATTCCTCGGTTTTTCAACAGGTTTATTTTCACTTCCATGCCCAAGCGTAGGAAATTCTTCAGTCCTATATTTTATTCATAAAAATTATAATAATGTATATAGTACATATTACATTATAATTTATGAAAATTATTTATGATTTTTTAAACTTTGTCAATTAATTTTAATCATAGTTTATCAACAGAAAAATATGAAGCGTATTTGGAAACAAAAAAGATTTTAAATATACTAAGTTTATTATGAAACACACATATTTATATATGGTGAGATTAATAATCTTGAAGAAAGAGACCAACATTATCTTCAGTAATAAATTACAGAATACATTATTTTAAGGTAATAAGTTTGCGACCGATTAAGTCGCGTGTTACCTCTTTGGTTGCATGCTCTTCTTGGTTTCACTTATCAAGTTTGATGCGTTCATTGTATTCATTGTATACTAATATCAAATAGTCTTAATATACTATATGAATCTGAAAATGATAACGATTTTAATTTTAATTCACGGTACGTACTTTTTTGTATTTCGTTTCAATTACACATATTAATCAGAATCAGAGATGGCCGCTGAAGGGCGTGAGAGCTCAGGAGGAGGGATAGTACTACTATACTTCTACTTTACTTAAGTACTTTAATGATTTATTTTACCTATTTTCTATTTTCTATGATAATTCTGTTGTACTCAAGAAGATCGAGATGAGATACACTTTCAACGATTAATGATGGTGTTGGTGGTGGTGGGTTTATTAATACAATTCCTAAACAGCGGCTCTTATTTCTAGTTGGTCTATCGAGAAACAGACAAGTTCGTTTATTATATCTTGAGTCCATCGACTATGACGTTAGAATCATTGTGGGGCCGTTATGACGTAGTCCGCTGCGAGCTGATAGTTGAAGGGTGAAAAAAGTCAAACGACTTATAACCTCTGTGTTTTGATCACTTCTATAGTGCGAATCTTATTTTAATCCAAAATACTATTAATGACATACATACTTATAACAGTAGCTGCTAATTCCGTTTTCTATTCAAGCTGTCGGTGACAATATCTGGATACTGCTGTACGACGAATGGCAAAAATCAGTATTGAGATTCAACAATAAACAAATATAATGGAAATCCATAGCAAGGTTATGCGTGTATCAATAATAAAACAGAACGTTTTTAGCCAACATGGAATAACATATCTTTAAAACCATTTACGAAAAACAATTTTATGATTTGCTATTCAAATATTTTGCTGTAAATTGTAAAATAAAGCAGTACCTAGTATTTTTTTTTATAACTAGTTTGATAGGTGACACAAAATTTATAAAATTAAATAACCCTTCAAAACAACATAATAATTTAGTCAGTTATTAACCAAAAATATAAATCGTATTTTTAAAATGATTTATCTACTTTTAAAAATTATTCCAGTGAAACAAATTATAATGAGAAATTAAAAGAAGAATCTGAGATAAATATTTTACATCCATTTTTACTACCTAACCAAAATAATTCTTCTATTTATGAAGATATGGCATTTTTAAAACCTCATCCAATTCAACCTTCTGATATTAAGTCACTAAGTTTTGACCCCCGTAAAATTTATTTTCGATTATTACCGACAGGAGAAAGTCTACAGAGAAAATAGTTATCATATTGCGTTGAGAATAAAAGTGTTTATTGTAGTTTATGCATGGCACTTTCTATTGTCAAAAACACATCTTTTTGTACTGGTTCAGTAGTTAAAATTAAAAACATAAAAAGTCATTGATTCATTCTGATCTTAGGCGTAAATTGGAGGGGGCTTTGGGGGCTTAGCCCCCCCTCCCAACATTTTTTGTAGATCTCCTACATTTTTATAAATGTTTTAACAAATTTCAGGTTTTTATTAGAGAAAATTATAAAATATACTAAATAATTCCTAAACAGGATATCCGATAGATATGTGTTATGTGAACATATGTATTAATGAATTTTATATTGTAAATTTATAATAATATTAGAATGATTGAGCTACGTTCATATTTTAAAACGACAACGATAACGTATACGTGATGTATACGCCATGATAAAATAGATTTTTCTAGAAATCTATTTTGTCATTGTATACGTATTTTGTGTAGACCATCATTTAACAATTGAAAAACCATTGCAAAGTATGTATATTATAATAATATTAGTACAATAAATATAAACATTAAATAGTGTTAATTTTTTTAATTTTAAATTATAATAAAGGTTATAAAAGAAAAAGGTTACAGCCAAATAGTTTATCACGTTTTGTTTTGAGTACTACTACTAGTGCTAAATACAACACACCTGAGGAATTAGAAGAAAGTAAAGAAGATTATTTCAGATGTCACGCTTATTTCCCTAAATTGGATTGTATAATTGAGAATATGAAAAAACGATTCTCGACTGAAAGTTTAGAAATGGCAACATCTATTGATAACTTTTTCAATCTAGATTTTGAACTGAGTACTTACTTCATTGATCATTACAAAGTAAATATAGGGATAATATTTGATGAAATTTTTTTTATTTATTTTATTTTATTTTTATATATTAAATTGATATAAAAAATGTTATTAATAAATTAATTTGTAATATTTGTATGGTTTTGTTAAATAAATTATTTTGAAATTTTTTTATAATTTATATATAATAATATTTACTGTAAAATAAACAGGTATGTAGGGGGTTCACTCCCGCAGGTCAGTTCTATGTTTATAATTTTAGCCCCCCCTTCAAAGAAGCCAAATTTACGCCTATGATTCTGATGCAACTTCATGTTATTTAATAAATAAATCTGGAGCGAATGTAGAAAATCTTATCAACACTGAAAAATAATTAGTTGTAAAAAATAACCGAGAAATAGTTCATCGTGTAATTAATATAATATTTTTACTCTCAAAACAAAATGTAGGTTTTAGAGGTAAATGTTATAAATCTGCTTTTGATTTGAATAATTTACAAAACAACCATGGGAATTTGTTAGAAGTTGTTAACCTTTTATCTACATATGATCCATTAATCATAGACGCAATTTGGGGAATACTTGGCACCCCCAAATTTTTTTAAGAGCATTATCGAATTTTTATTGTTCATAATTTTATTATTTAGTCATAGATATTGATATTTTGTCATAGGCTTAGGATAAATTTATTTTAAGACTTTCCACTTTGATCATAATAATATATTAGGTATAGGCAATTTATTGTTAATATTATAATTAATAAATTATTATGTATTTAAAACACAAGAAGAAGAATTCTTCATAGAAGGCTGAACAATAGACGATAACGATTACGCCGAAACATCTATTGAAGTATCGACTATTCGCGTCTCGCGGATGTCGCGGAAATGTTGCGGGTCACCTACAACTGCTTAGGTGTTACCTAGCTAAGGGACATGTAACCAATACTTAGCGAGCCCGTAAATTTGAATTGCATAGTCAAAATTTAAGTAACACGTAGTTAAGTATTACTTAAATAGGTAATACTTAAAATTACATTATTCATCCATGATATTTTTATGTTATCAGCTGAGTTATCATTTATCAATAGTTCATTTTTAAATTGTCATTAACAATCACGCATTAACATTTAACTAACTAAAGATTCATAACTATATTAGTTCTATTAATAATGAAGAATATTAAAAGACAGAGAGGTCCGAATTGGGATACTCAAGAAAAAGAAATATTCTTCCACTGCATAGCTAAAGTAAAACACATTATAGGAGATACAAAAAAAGATTTTAATTCAAACATAAAAAAAAACGAAGCTTGGGAAAAAGTTGCAAACGAGTTTAATGCACATGCTCAAGTCCAAAAGGTAGGTCTTTATGTATACTTAACATGTAAAAACTGTATATTTTTAGATATTTATTTTATAAACTATGTAATATTATTTTCACCTATATCAAAATTAAAAATTCTAATAAATATTTTACTAATTACATTTATATTTTAAACTGATTATTTTTTTGTTTAATTAACTTTTGCAATAATTGCACACCACCTACTTTAAACACCACGAGCCGCCACTGGTCTATAGTACGTTTCGCCGCGGTCATTTCGCCGCCGAACTATTTGCCGCAATCATTTCGCCGCCGAACTATTTGCCGCAATCATTTCGCCGACGGACTATTCGCCGCCAAACCATTTATCGCGATCGTTTCTCTGTTATCCTATTTTTTTCTCGTATAACGTCAATAAAATAATTTTGGTCGGCCAAAAAATTTTGAAATTATGATACTTTTTATAATTATGATAATTTTTGAAATACCCGTAGTATCCTTGTATGGAAAAATTGGTATTTGGTCTTAGATTGTTTTTTTGGAAACAAAAAGCGATTGGTTGTATGATGGTTTTAGCTCGGTGGATGCCAGTTATGCTTTTGTAGGCCCTTTATGTTCTATTGAATAATAGAATCCATTGTTAAAATATTTATTGATAAATGTTGTGTTTATTGTATATTTTTGATAGTGTTTTAATTTATATTGTGCTTGATTGGAGAGATTGGGTTTGAAAAAGAAGATTAGATTATTTTGTTAAACGTGTTTTAAGTGATCTGTCTTTAATTTTTTGCCGGATTTGATCGAGTAGATCCATTAAAGATGATATATTTATGTTTACGTTTTCAATCAATGTGTGGATATTCATAGTTTTGTTATTAAAATTATCAAGGATGTATTTAAATTGGAGATAAGTGATTGGTAAGGGATCATTAATAGTAAAAAATTCAATTATTGGTTTTAGCCCTTCTTCCAACTTTACTTCTGGTCTGTTGGATGAGTTGGATCGGGATCGTATTTTAGCTTTCTTAGTTATTTTTTTATTTTTTGGGGGTGGTAGTAGGCGGTGATAAACTGGTTGGTGAGTTCAGAGGTTTTGAGGACGACGAGTCAGATATTGGTCTTTTATGTGTATCCTTTAGTGTGGAAGTCAGTGTTTCCTCGAGATAATTATTTATTGGGGGGAAAAGCTCAGTATCTTTGGTCCAGTCAATTTTTGTTTGATCAAAATTAGTATCTAATATACGACTTGTGGGAGGTACAATATTTTCTATTAATTCGATGCGATCTTCAAAGTTGTTTTAGGGTATGTTTGTTTTATTTATATTTGGTAAATTTATTTTAAATATTAATTTTACAGTTGTTTGTTGTGTGTCCAACGGTTTTGCATAAGAAGCAAGTAATTTTATCATCAGTAAAAACAATTCTGAACTGTGTTTCGTTTAATATTATTACTAATGAGTTAGGGAGTTTAGAAATGTTTTCATGTTTGATGAATATTTGTCGGTGGAAACATTATATGTTCATAGCCCTCTATGTTTATACCCGCTTTGAGATGCGAAATTTATATTTTTCGTAATGTTTGTAGACTTTATTGATCGATCTATTGGCGACTGGTCATTAATAAGTGTATTATTAATTGTGTGAGAGGCGATAGTAGATATGGTGTGCGTATTATCGGTGAGCGATGGGTTTGAGGAGAGTGGAAGTGTAGTCTTGATTTCGGCACGTGAAGTGTGATTGCTGGTAGTAGCAGTGTGGAGGTGGGTATTGCGATCGGTGTCTGACGCTATGGTGGTTTTAGCTGATTGAAGAATCGACGAAGTTTTGTATGGTGATTTGTAAGGAGATGTTGGGATTGTAGTTGGTGGAGTAGCATTTTTTGGTTTGGGTGTAGTGTTAGTTTTATTTGATAAATAGGAGGTATTTGAACGATTGGATGTAGTTTTATTAGACATATTGCCCGTTGTGTTAAATTTAAAGATAGGTACTAAAAATACTGTATATTATTAACTGTAAATAGATGAGAACTTGAATATATAGAATTTTTTTAAACTATATAAGTATTAAGTTGGTGAGACTACCCCCACCCCCCTCCACAACCAGTAGGTAGTTATGGAACATTTTTTAGTTCATTAAGGTGGCGCCGGTCATTAGTTAGGCTGCCACTGCAGATGAAGTGTAGTCACGTCTATGGATAAATATGTATGCTTAAGACTTGAAAATGTAGTATAATGTACTAGAAAAGTTGCTCTTTCCAGCAAACCAAAAAAGTTTACCGGAGCAGCGGAAAAAAATGTTATAGCGTTAGAAAATTATACTTTGAAGAAATCTATTGTTACCATGATGAAATCCAAAAGCGTTAAAAATGCACACCACTTCTAGAAAAAATCCATGTTTAGTGAACATTTCAAGTTCCTTACGATTATTACTTTTTGAATTACATATATAATGAAAAATCGGTGTCGGCAGTCAGTAAATATTGCCGTTTGTTGCAATTTTTCATTACTTTTCCACAATTATTGAGAAAACTGTTAAGTAATTCAAAAAGTTACTTGTCTAATATTTAATGAACCAACTAGACAACATTTGCAATCGAAAACTATCCCTAAAGTTGTTGATGACATATTTTTTACTAGAACATTTCACATCCATAAAAACTAAAACGCATCACGGTAAAATTAATATACTCGTATTACTCGTTTCACTCGGAATCTAAAATGATTTTACTCAAATTCGTAATTCGTGGACTTAAGTTTCACCTTTTGCGTAGGTATATTATGATATTCAATATCACACCGTTCTTTTTTTCTTAAATTTTATGTATTATCGAACTTTGTAAGTGTTTTTTCAGAGCCGCGTTCTTGGAGACAAAGGGTGGCAATTGCCCCGGGGCGGCAAATTTTACGATGTTTGATGAGGCGGCAAATTTTTGAGGATCAACATAAAATAAAAAAAATATATAATTATAATTTTCCTTGTATGATTGTTTAACTATAATACATATTATTTCGATCAAAAATATCACAAAAAAGCCGCAGTCTACTGCTGCATATTACAAGGCGATAAGAATTAAGAACTTGTTCTAGTTGTACTGTTATCGTATAAACTATTTTCGTTATTCCTGTACGTTTTTTTTTTTCGAAAATAGTCGGTTACATGTAAATCGTTATATTTTTTTTATCAGCACATTGCACAGTTAGATGTGCAAACATATTTTCAGTTTGACGATTTTTTTTTTGACAATTAAAATATTTATTGCTCTTGTATAGTACACTTGTATCCTACCCGTTAATACGCTGCTGACTATAATTAATAATGTGGTGAATATAATTTTGAATTGCAATTTTTTTAAAGGCGGCATATTTTAATTTGGGGTAGTGACATAGCTCAACGCGGCACTGTGTTTTTTATGAATGTTTTATGATTAATTATACTTCGACTGGTGAACACTGATTATGTGATAATAATCTCATAAGAATGTATAAACAATAGGTTCCTACCAAAGGGGCATTCAAAAGCATCGAGGAAGTTATACACTATATAATTATATTTATAAAATTATCTACTTAAAATATA
Organism: Sipha maydis; assembly: GCA_034509805.1. Lineage (NCBI taxonomy): Eukaryota > Metazoa > Arthropoda > Insecta > Hemiptera > Aphididae > Sipha > Sipha maydis. The sequence goes on along the minus strand of JASXSY010003503.1, from coordinate 8,221 downwards.
TATCTATTAAAACTTATAACAATGCTTGTAATTAGTGATGGAAATAATTAATACACAGCTTCCTATTGGATACAGCTTTATAATACCTACATTATTGTGGAACTTTTGCGACAAATTGCAATTGTAAACCAATTAGAATGGTTCTACCACTCAAATATTTAGGAATAACAATAGATTTTAATTTAAAATGGTTAGAACATCTGCAAAATATTAAAAATAAAATAAGGAGCTAAACTGTTTTATTCTATAAAATTCGATTTTTTAATAAATCAACTATAAGACAAATATGAGCGATTGTAAGCTCGGCTCTTGATTTTGGCTAAACTGTCGAATGACGTGAGTGTTGGCTACACCGTCGAACGATGCCATCCGGTCATGTGGGTATTGTGGGTTTTCCCGTTGCACATGGCCGTTTGGGCATTGATGAACGTCAGAGCCCTTGAATCTTTTTTCTATGGTCAGAGCACTTGGATGTATTTCTGCTTTTACTGTGCTCTCATTTGTTTGTAGTCTACTACATTTTGAATGATGTATTGCTATACCGTCAATTGGAACTTTTCCCCTAGACCGCGATCGGTTTTCCCTTCGTTTGTTACTTGTACATAGGCGGGACTGTGTTTCGTTCGCCGACGTGAAGACTGTTAACGGCGTGCTTCATCTCACCTATGAAGCAGCCGCGAAGGCACTGGGGTTGCGGAACACCTGATGTCGGATTTCTCATGCAACCGGCCGTAAGGCGCTGCCAGAGCGACGTGTCTCAACGCCATAAATCAACTACTTGAACCCATGGTAAGTCGCTCGCCGATTTTGGTTTGCCTGTTCCAGACGTGATTGAAGAACCTCGAGACGCGATAAACGACGCTATTAATGAAGCGGAGCGGGATGATGCGTTACTCCAGCAACTCAACTTCGATCAGAGGGCTGTGTACGATCGTGTCATGACCGCGGTGTTGGACCTTCGTCCGAGTGCCAAGGTGTTCTTTGTCAACGGTCCAGGTGGAACTGGAAAGACAATGCTTTACTCCTGTCTTTTGTCCGTGTTACGCGGCCAAAAGATTCAGTCTCGCTCTTTTAGACCCCGGAAGGACTGTGCACTCCACTTTCGGTTTGCCTTTCGGAGTACTCACGCACGAGTCACTTCCACCATTAAATTGCAGTCTCGCATGGCGCACAGGATTCGCTACGCTGCGCTCATCGTGGCACCCATGTCCCCAACTGACTGTTGTCAATCGGCTTCTGAATGACATCTTGCAGTCGAGAAAACATATAGAAAACGATTATTTGCCTGATACAGAAAGTATAATTGATAAAATTTCAGAAAGTTCTACATTTTCAAAATTATTACATTTTTAAAAATTATACATTTTATATACACAAATATAGTACAAGATGTTTATTAATTGTTTTCAAAAGGTAAAAATATAACTATTATAAAGAAATTAAATTTATTTTAGAAAATAAGTATGTATTCTAATAAATACATAAAAATACTTTGCTAAGAATAAAGTAGAAAAGTATATTATATGTTTTTTTGTTTTATAAAATTTTGATAGGACCCTATAAATGTTTCTGCATTCCAGGCCTTTTTATTCCAATCCGCCACTGCATATATTCATGACATATTATTGCATTTTTCGTTTTCAATACTGAGACGTAGGCTGGAAACACTGCATCGTACATTAGGACGCTATAGGATCAGTGGCAGAGCCAGGATATTTTACTACGTTAGGACAAAAAATTATAAGTTCAAGCCTTGCGTAAACGAGATAAGATTTATCAACACTAAAATCAAAATATATCGTATGATGCACAATGGAGGCGAGCTGAACCACTATACCTTTTTTTTATGTATGAGCAGTATACATTTTTGTTTTTCAGTTTCTGTTTTAGGTTTTCTCCTATTTATTGATATATTTAAATTTTAGTTACTTATAATATTTTGATTTAAACCATCAAAATTATTCATATGAATATACTTTAAAAATGAAAGTATGTACAACTTATATATATATGTATTAAACAGTATGTATATCATTAACACCTTTGCTGCGTTTGTCGTCTATAGACGGCGGACCGATTTTTTCATGGTGCACCTGTCGGATAAAGCTGACATCAGGTCTGTTGAATTAAACGTGCTATAAAATAGTGACACACTACAGTAATGTTTTAATTTTTACACACGCCTCAGCACAGAAAATTCTTGTTATTTCAGTCCAATTCGTTTATAAATAACTTATTTCTATTAATTACATACAAATTAAGAAATTTTTATGTTATTTTATAAAACAAAGGTACTTTTTATTTTGTTTTAAATCTTGTAATATTGTATTTAAAAGAAAATACAATAAATACATTGAAAGTTATAAATGTTTTTGTTGCTAATTGCTAACAAGTACAATGGTATTTCTAGAAACTTTATTGGGGAGGAGGATGTCATAGTTTTCAATAATAGTCAATAGTTGTAATATGTTCATATTTTTAAAATGTGGCTAGGGGGGCTAGAGTCCCCCCCCCACCCTGGGAACCACCCCTGAATATGTAATAACACTGTAAATAACGCCCTTCCCCAGAAATATTTATGAATAATTACACAACAAGTATAACAAAAACTAAATTTTTTTATTTTGTTAATTGTTAAAATAATATATTAATTCAAAACTAACCATTTGACTTGAACTGACTATGGTAAATGATTGTTACTTATTTTTTTTTAACAAAATATACAATTTATAAAACTTAGTTTTTCCATTGATCAAAATATTTGAGGTAATTATTTTGGAAGAGATGTCAAAAAAAGTGTTATTGTAAAATTGTTCATTTAAACTGTGTACATAAAATTAAACAGTAAATAATCATATATTATTTTATTATAACTCCATATTTTATGAATTACAAATACAAATATGTACTAAGTAAGATACCAACTACATTGAGTTTCATAAGTAAAATTTTATTTTTATTTAATTAGAAGTAAAAATAGGCTTACAAAAAAAAATTAACTAACAAAAATTAAATACTTGTGAATTGACAATAAGGTACACAATTAAAAACCAGAACCCATTTAATCAGAATCACTAGGATCTGGTGAACTTTCACTACTCTTTTCATCATCATCAGATTCTTCTGAATCACTCTTACTTTTCTTAGCTCTATCTCCATCGCTGGATTCATCAGATGACTCCTATATTAAAAGCAACCATCAATTAATTACTAAAAATGTATTTAGAGTTATTAAACATAAATACCTTTTTCCTTTTCGATTTAGATTCAATAGTTGTTTTGGATGACTGTTTGGGTTTGGATTTTTTATCATCACTCGAGTCATCTGAAGATTTCTAAAAAAAAAAAAAAATCAATAACTTATAACTATAGACTAAAAAACACATAACAAAGCAAAGTATTATCAACATTTATTCTAATCCATATTATTTTTGTATAAAATTTTTTATTTGAAATAATATTTCGTCATATATATTATGTTGTTTCTGACAGATATTTATATATAGCATATTAAAATTAATTTTTAATGAATTAGAATAGCTACAATTTTATATTTTGTAATTCACAATTAATTGCTTATAAAAATAAGTGAACTTTGTTGAAGTTAAATACAATAATGTCTGTATGATTATATATTTTTTTTTTTTTTTGCTACGGTGTGTACTACACCGTTACATTATACCGCCATGACTGTCATGTAGCCTTATGCTTTTACGTTATTCATATTTAAATATGTAATGTTATAATCATAGGCGTTCGCATGGGGGGGCTACAACCCCCCCTGCAGCATCAGGCCTTTTCTTTAATAAATGCATAGATATCTATATTATACTAGACAGCGAACATTTTTAAATTTTAAATTTTATAATATTTTTGTTGTAATCGAGAACCAGTGTTGCAGTGTTATTAATTTATAGTGTTTTCGTTTCATGTACGTAACGTTACGAAACATTCTTCATTGTTGTATAATCGTAATAAGATAGTGAATAGTAATAACAAACATGATAAATGATAATATAATAAACGTCGTGCTACTCATGCAACAACTGTTGTTTAAATTTTAAATTATTTGATATTTCGTGTATTTTTTACTTTTATTATTTTAATTTTTAAAAATTTTATTGTGTACAACGAGTTCTACGCCAATGCCATGAAACAAAAGAAAAGGACCTAAAATAACAGCATTTTTTTCAAAAAAAATGAAATCTAGTACAGGTAAGTAATTATAGACTATATTGTATTGAATATTTAAACACCATACACGATTATGATTACTGATTAGTTAATAATTTTTTGACATAATGATACTAACATTATTATTATTATTTATTTTTAGATCCAACTGATCCAAGTATTGTAAATACAAATGTTTTGCAAAAAGAAGTTCTTCAAACAGAAACTGAAGATATTCAAGAATTAAATGTTGAAGAATGTATGTATTTTAATTATATAATTGGTTTATTTTGTGTACCTATATTAAGATTGTGAATTTTAAAAAATATCAATCCTGACAACTCAACTACATCTGAAGAAGGTATTATTTTTGATGCTCATTGACATTTAGATTTAAAATGTATAATTTAACAAAAATGTTGTATACTGAATTTCAAATTACCATTTTTTTTTGTTTTAACCTAATTGATTTGAGTTCTATGTACCTATTTAATATAGTTGATGGATTTTAGTAATAAATATTTTAATTATGTTGGAAAGTAAATAAATGGTATTTAATGTTTTTATATTTGTATACCTATTGAATTAAATAAATACTTTATAAAATAAACAATTAAATATTTAATTATACCAGTATTCATTAGTACAAAAATATTTGGAAAATGTTAAAGGCCCCCCCCCCTGCGGTCTAAGTCTGCGCACGCCTATGGTTATAATAAAGTTTTCTATTGCAAGTGTTTTTCCTTTTATTAAAGGTATTATGTTTATAAGCATCTTTCAATACATTTTATGAAAAGATTGGCAAATGTAGGAAATTGTAAAGAAAAGGCACTTAAAATTATTTTTTTAAATATTTTTACAATAAAAAATAGCTTAATAGCATAATCATGTTTTTTTTTAAATCATAATAATTTTTTTAACATTAAAAGAACTGTATTAATATGTCTATTGGGTCTATTAACTAGAATTTTTTATTTGCACACTATGCTATAACTGGTTCATAATAACTATAATATTTTGATACATATATGCACATACATTTTCAGTAAAATAAAATGTATGTGAATTAACTTACAGTTTTAACTTTATTTTTAACTTTGCTTTTATCATCATCTTCACTTGATGAGTCATCAGATTCAATAAATTCTTTTGAAATAAATGATCCACTCTTAACTGGTGTTGCAACTTTTTTCTGTGTAGACGGTTTAGTTGAGGATGATTTTTTTGATGATTCCTTGGAAGGTTTTGCTCCTCCACCAGATTCTTTAAATTCTTTCATAGCTTTAGTATATTCTTCTTTTAATTTTGATGCTTTTTCTTCGTATTCCTAAATATATTATGTAAAAGTCTATAAGTTATATGTTTTGATATTAAAATAAATTAAAATTAGAGTTTACTTAATTTTGTTATAGACACTAAATACTAAATTCAATTTGGTGTTATTCTAGTAACATAATTAATAATACAGATAATGATAATTTGATTTGTATATTTAATTAATGAATTAAACCAATTAGGAATTGAATATATATTAAACAGATAGTAAATCACAATGTGCACCAATTGTTTTAAATTATTACCCATTAATAACTACAGTCAGAAATATATCAAAATACATTACTGCTTTATCACTGGATGACATTTCTTCCAAATTTCACCTCCTTTTTTACCAATTTCACCAAATGAAATTCCAGGGTTATTAGCTTTAATGCTATCGCGTGCACTATTAAACCATATCATGTAAGCTGAAGCTGCTCTTTTAGGTTTACCATCATCTGGCTTTTTGCTTTTTTGGGTTTTCGTGGCTTTTCAGACTAAATAACATAAATAAGAGTATAATTAATATAAGTAATAACTTTATTAATGATATTTTTAGTGATTTGAACTTGCAGCAAAAATAAGTTCAAAAATAATAATATTAATCATTTTTAATTCTGTTATAATTATACAAAATGTATTTATATAGATAAAAAAAAAATAGAAGTATTTCTATTAAATATTATATTTTCAGAAATAATAAAGCAATTAAAATATTAATAATGAAAAAAAAAACTCAACTCAAATTCAATATTTAATTATTATTAAATTATGTGTGCTAAAACATAATATACTTACTACAGTTTTAGCAGTTTTAGGTTTTTTATCTTTTTTCTTCTTTTCTTTCTTATCCCCGCTTCCACTGGCTCTTTCATTTTCAGATTCTGACTCTGTTGTTGATGGATTGCTATCAAATCTATAAAAAATTCAATGTTATTAAATTTTTTAGAATTTAAAAATTAAATTAAACATACTCTTCAGCAACATCACTTTCTTGTCCTTCAGGGTTAAAGTCTTCATCAGTACTCTCTTCTGAATCATCATCCTCATCACGTTCTTGTCCTTCCCGTTTAACTCGAGCCAAATAAGCATCAGGTTCTGCTTCATTATCAGAATCCCCATAGTCATCTCCAGTATAAGCTGGTTTATCCTAAAATTTAAATATAACAAATAATTAATACCTCACAATATATAAAAATTAAAAATTAATATAACTACCGATTTTCCTGTATTCTTTACTCTCAACTTTTTGGTATTAATGAAATCATACAGACTTCCATATTCTTCTTTTTCTATACTGCTAAATGTATGTATAACTCCATTTTTTAGCTCAATTTCAAAATCAAAAGACCTAGTACTACCACCACCTCTTGCAAAATTTACACTTGCAATTTCTTCAAATCTAATGTGAAGAGGTGGTTTGTGTATGTAAATAAATCCTCTTTCAAGTGGATAAATATAACCAGCAGCAGCTTTATATGAACAACCAATAGCTGATGTACCAGAATGACTAAAAAGTTATAAATAATAAATTAATTTTGGCCGACATTTAAATAATATTTTATGATAAAATTGCATTGAATAATATAGACTACAGTTCATAAATTAAAATTAATTGATATACAAAGTTGTAAATTTAAATTATAAATTAATAAATAGCGTTATTAATTTTTATAAAATTTTTAAGACTTATAAGGATTTTGTTTTATAATATTGTATACAAATATACATTATTTTTTTTTTTGTATATTATTAAATACATAAATTTCCTGATTTAACAAGATGTAATAATTGTTGGTAGAAAATTGAAAAAATTTTTTTATTTTGAATAAATATGATATTATTTTATAATAAAAACTTTAACAATAAAGTGTATAACATAACAAATATATACACCAAAATTATATTATTAAAATAATATGCAAACAAAGGTACTATATATATTATAAAATTTAAATTAATGTATTTGAAATTAAGAAATGTATTAAATAAAAATAATATAGTTAAATAAAAAAAAGATGGAGTATAAAAATTATTTAAATCCAAAAAATATGCAATACTTTTAAAGTAAATATATATATATATATATTATCTTAAAATTTTAAATTAACTATCTTGTTTTAATTATAGTTTATAGTCATTTATAATTTTCTTAATATTTACCCTTTAAAACTGGCTGGTGTTGTTATTTTTCTATTAACAATAGCTTTCATAACTTGGGCAAGAACTTCATATGTAGGACCAGAAAGTTCTTTAGTTAGTTTTCCAGCATATTTTGTTTCAATTTCTTCACTAGAATCAAATGTAAATACATTAATATCTTTTCTTTAGTTATTGAGTTATAGATCTTTAGTTATTAAATATTCAACTTACTCAGTAAAAGGGAGTTCCATAGATGTTTCATCTTCCATATTGAATAATAATACTAGATAATGATATCTTGTTTGACCTTGTTTAATAGGTGGATCTAAGCTGACTACAAAGAATATTTGACGGCCATCTTTGTGTGGTAATATGAATAGTCGAAGAACAGTAGTCATTGGTATTTTTGTAATCAAACGTCTTACCATGAAGTTGGAAGAATGTTTGGAAAACTTTTATATCATAACGACCACTAAAATAATATTTAATACAAATAAAATAAATAAGCATTCTTCAGTATATAGTAGTTTTGGTAATAATTACCGAGGAGTTAAACATTGCATTTCTCTAAATATGGCAATTGCATCTC
>JASXSY010003502.1:0-30910 GCA_034509805.1 Sipha maydis | reverse complement strand
ACTTTAAGTGTACGTTTATCACATATATTTTTTTAAAACAGTTAAAATATCATTTATTATTTAATAATAAAAATACGATCCCACAATTAGTTAAAAAAAGAAAAACACATAATCATTTTTAGTGAATTCTAATCTTATCATTACTAGATTTGATTAACAATAACGTTTATTTAACGTTGAATAATTAAAATTAACTATTAAACTAATATTTTGCAGTTCAAGAATTATAATTTATATAGTGATTTACAGACAAAATTGATTGAAAATATGTCAGCTTGTTATACCGTTTTCCTCGAATATTACGTAAATTATTTGGAATCGATTAATCGATTTTCGTGACACTTGGAATCAGTTTTCATAACCAAAAACATATAATCATGCATGTGTCAAAGTTAATCATACATGCAATCGTTATCAAAATCTAAAGTATCGAAGCAAATTATAGAGTAGAAATTACAAGAAAAAACTATAACTGTAATCGTTGATTTTTAGACGCAAAGTCGATTAGAAACTTATACCACAAATAAGTTCAGTAGGACCTATTATATTTTTTGAAGAATAAATTTAAAATAAAATATGTATATTTTATCTATCATCGTTTACATAAGAAGCTACATAACATTTTTCGAACAATTTATTTTGGTCGATAATTTTTTTGAGCTTGGAATGTTACAACATTAATATGCTTTTCATCATATATAATATATATATTCGTGTGATAACATAATTATAAGCAAATTTTTATTCGATGTGAATATAAACCAGTGAGTCTGGTAAAAAGAATAAATAATGTCGATGTGATTATTATGCGACGAGATCCGTGCACAAATAAAAAATTGTGCTTCCACTGGTATACACACGGGGCAAATGTGATTTTTTCCAAAAGGGCAAACTTTCAACTTAATAAATATGGGACTAATTCATAAACCGGTAAATTGGTGATGGATATGCTCTATGTCATCAATTATTTATTTCATGTTTCGCGATTTTAATAACTACTGAACGACAATCTAAAAATAAATTTTACACTCGCTTTACGTGTACTATAATTAGACTGCCATCGTAGTATACAGTATAAAATATAAATGAAAGGTTTTAATTTATTATTTTGTTGCGATAAAAAAGGACGACAATTTCTTTCCAAACATTATTAATTAACATTCTTGTGATCTTATTATTTAATCTTATTTGGTGTTCGGAGTTAATAATTGATCACCAATTTTCGTATACGACATTCGACCGATTCGTCATCATTATAATCAATGGATTGCATACGAATACTTGAAAATTGAAATTAAAAAAATAATGTTATTATTTGTTTGACAAACATTTCATTTTAACGTATCCGCTGCAGTACACAAATAAACATTAGAAATATATAACATATAGCTTTGATCTGTACCACGTCCAAGTGGACACGATAATATATTTCCATGCGGCTTTGTTATTGTCTGAATCAAACGAATTCGTGTTCATCCAACTCTTCAACAATGTAATAGTAGGAATTGTTACACAAAAATTATTTTTCATCAACCATTTTGATCAGTTCATTCATCAATTTCTAATACTTTTAACGTCCAATCGATTACCCGGGTAGTTCAATGTATGACTATAAAATGTGAATTTCCGTTCGAATTTTATTGGTACATTTTATTTGACATGCATCATCGTAATTTATCTGGCAATCAAGTGATATCGAAATGTTTCAGTTGGATTTTTTTAAAACCGTACTTCTCGAAAATGATTGCAAGTACTAAGCTTTATAGATGTAGCTTTATAGATAATCCATACGATAGCTACCTGAAACAAATGTAAACACGAGAAAAACCCAAATAATAATGAGGGTCGAAAAAAGGTCATGTAAAGGAACTTTATTTTTTTTTAACATTTCGATAAACCTTTGTAAGCATTTTCCCCCTAAACCGTCTTGATTATATATCGTATACTTAAAAATAACATGCCAACGAATCTAGCAAAAAAGTTCATCATCCGCACAATGTCATGTCAAGTGTAGCAATAACGGTTGAATACAAGAAAGAGCTAGGGAATATTTGTTTTAGGTTGTATATTTTTTCCTCTTAATCAAACATATGAGGCAAAAATGAAAAAATGTAAAGTAAAAATAATCAACACTTTTCATTAATTTTGAAATCTCCTATTTATATGTAAAATAGTTTTGGTTTCATAATCAACGAATTCTAAGTGATAGAGTGAACCAATTCATGTGACGTCGTTGAAGTATCATTGGAAAAATCAAAACGTTAATATTATTGCAGTTTAATAACCGTAATACCGTCAATTGCGCATTCCAAAATTGTTTCTGCAGTTCAAACAAATTGAAATAGTATGTAATCCCCATCATAAATCAATACTATTAATCATAAATCAATTCAATTAAATGCAATACCAAAATAACTATTTGCAACTTAACGTTAATATTATGTTTTTGTATTATTAGATGACCCATTGAAATACATCACATGCATAATTGCAACTAAATATCTGACACAACATAGATATGTTTATTCAAAATATAATAAATATTTAAAAAAAATTAATACATTTTATGAATATTCAATATCCATTGGTTATACATTTTTAAACATAGAATTAAGTATTTGATATTTATACAATTTTAATTTTTTATTAATTTATAAATATTTGTTAAAATAAATTCTTATTACATGTTTTGGGCTCAACATTAAAAAAGAACCGGATGGGCCTCGCTCTGCTGTACAGTTGGGAGTGAAGTGCACCTCGTTTATAGGATAGGTCATTATTACAATGGATTTGTTAAATTTGAATGCAATGATAGATATCATTGTATACGAATAACGATTCTGAACGGAGTTAATATGTTTGTCTAGGATATAATACATTGTTATTTATAAATATTGTAAAAAGTATATTTTATTTTGAAACGATAAATATATTTTTCAATTAGGATGGGTAGGCAGTTGCATACAGCGATATAGTTTGTCAGTCTAGAATATTATACATTATATTATATTTTACATGTTATTGTATGTCAATATTCGCTGTTCAAACGCTTATAAAAAAAATTGTGCCTCTATTTTTGCAATTTCGTAAATATTTAAAATTCAAACAGTCATAACATTTTTTCCTCTAAGTCCCATAGAAATTTTTTTAAAGATTTTTGAAGAGTAGCTTATAGATAACCTAGTGTTAAAATTTTGAACCTTAAGTATGAACAGAAAAATTTTATGAATTTTTATCTACAAAATAACTTGCAAATTATCGTGATTTTTACACATTTAATACAAATTTGAGCATTAAGGGCTTATAAAAAAAATTTGAGTAGACCGATCACCGATATTTTTTAGTTACGATAAGTTTAACTTATTATAAACTTTGTATTAAATTTTCAAGAGTTTTCGGTCTGCCAGTTAAATTTGATAGATGTTTAAAAACAAAAATTTTACAAAAATCGAAAATTTAAATTGTCTATAAATAAGTCAAAATACTTTGAAAACTTAACCATGTATAGAAAACGTGAATATAAAGATTTGGTGAAAATTTCAAGTTGTTGCGATTTTTGGTTTTTCAGTTAGAGCATTTTAAAAAAAAAAAGTAATTTGTAAAAACGCGATTTTGCGTAAAATTTCCCGTTTTTTCTTAATTTTTTTATCGTTTTTTTCGATTTTTTAAAAAGTATTGAAAAGTTGGATTTTAGACTAGCTAAAGTACCATCTACATTCACTTTCCTTTCAGAAATGTTGCTACTTAAGCAAATCGAAGCATTTTTACTGCCAAAAAATGTGTCGTCAGACACATAAAAAAAATAAAAATAAAAAAAAAACACACATCATTGTAAAACCAATAGATTCCATCACTCCGTTCAGAATCTAAAATCAAATATAGTTCAATGTTATTTAAAATTTTTATTTTAAATATTTTAAGTCCAATCATGTATAAATATTATTTCAATCGTTATGATTAACAAATGCTGTGTGTATATATACATAACTTCAATTTGATATGACGCATAATAAATCAAAGTAAATAATAAAACTGGAACACGTTGAATATCTTTACGGGCCAGCGCAATGAATTTAAAAGTATTACATACTATATGATCAATTAAAGAAAAAAAAAGCACATTTATAGTACACAAAATCGGTAATAAACCCGGTTCGGGTAATTGCACTTTATTATGTTAGTCAAATTATTTGTACATATTTACTACTACTTAAAAATAATATTACATCAAATCCTAACGTGACTTTACCAACTTTTATGATTCCTGTTGCGATAATAAATGAAAAGGCTTATTTTAACTATAGATCTGAGCCATAAAATAAGCATTAAGGACTTTTTTTTTTTTTTAAACGCAGAACATTTCTCACTCAACAAAACACTAAACATTCAAATCGAATATTTTTCATCCAAAATTAAATCAGGAATATAAACCTGAGTATAAGATATGTAGTATAAATTAAAATTATATTTCTATAATTAATTCAAGATTTTTATAATATGAAAAATAATATGTAATAGTATTACGCAGTGATTGAATTGTAAATAAATGTTATTATAAAAATAGCTGTTCGGTATTAGATAGAAATTAATGGAATTGTAAAAGCCAATATTTATAGACATTTTCTTGTAACTTAAACAAAATACCCATGATGAGCATACAATTATAGTGAAGAATATATCAAACTTTGTGTGGATTACGATATATAAACGGATGTGTTGAAGTCTCATTATTTATTAAATAAACGATATACGAGTACACCTTGTATTAAAAAATGATTCTAAATTCAGACTAATAAAGAGCAAGTATTTGATGTGTTATACTTATGTCTCCAAAATATCCTGTGATAAAGAAACGTTGTAATCTTGTATTGAAATTAAAAAACTGAATGTGTAAAGGAATATATAATATGTATTATATATATACTAAATTGTTATAAAAAACAATTTTAATAAAAATGTTTTAAAATAAACGAGAATTATGGTAATTGTTATTATTTATTTTTTTTATAATATGTTTTACTTCCATTAGTGTTCACAACATATGTCTATAGACTTTAGGTCTAAGACATACGGTATTAAGAGTTTACGAGAATAATGAACACACATTACCTTACATAAACATCATTCATATGAACCAACATAAACTTACACGGAAATGTCGTTCGTTTATGCGTGGCATAGCGTGTCTAAGGACTACAAGGAACTTGAATGAGCTAAGATGAACATCATTTTTACTATAGGAACACACATTCTGCATTAACTGCCACCGAACAACAGAACTTTGCACGGACATAGGTTTACATAAGCCGAAATGGAACTATCATGACTAATATTTACATAATGTGCATCAGTGGTATAATCTAGCTTAATCTTAGCCCTTATTTTTTAAGTGCCTGTATAATTTAAATACAAAAAGTAATTGTATTGAACATTTGACGACATTATATGAATAATTTATATAATTTTTATAATTTATATTATTCACAGCAACCTTTAAAATATTTTTTTTTTTTTTACAACTAGTAAAAATATTTCTTTAGTGTAAAATGATTCTTTAACTGAATAAGGAATAATATAAGGAACAAAACTTCAGTGTTTTAGAAGCATATCCAAGGCAGAATTCGAGGCAAAAAAATGTTTTGTATAATTAATCTTATAAAGAAAAACATTGATATTCTATCCTAAACTTAGCCCTAATTACTCACTGATATGTATATAAAACAATATAGCTAATCAACACGAAAAATTATAGCTACATAATGTATTTATGCGATTATCCTATGTCGAGAATGATAATTGAGGTTGCCTATGGAAAATATTTGACGATTTCAGATTTTTTTCAAACGGCACATTTACAAGCCTATATAGTTATGAAGGTTTTGCAATATTTCAAAAGCATATTTATGTCTAAAACGTTTAAAATTCCCTTCAAATCGCCATTTGTAAACGGTGGGATTATGGATAACATTGAAATTCGTAAAAACCGAAATATTTCACTTGTACATTTCCGGCGTAATCACGCAGAAAATTGACTATTGACGAATGTTTAATTTTTTACTTTATGTAATGAGTTACCACAAAAAAAAGTTCAACTAGGGTTGATTATTATTTAAAGATAATTTCGACCATTGTTTTTTTATTTGAATAAAAATAAAGACAATGGACGGTGAAGAGGATTTGATAATATATAAGACAAAGGCAAACAATTATGTAAGGAATATGATTTAAACTAGATACAATTTTCTATATTATGGTTTTTGTAAAATAAACTGTTTAATGTTATACACTACTGTTCTAATTCTTCGATTCTAAAACACTTGTATAGTAGCGAATTACTCAGCCACACATAAATGAAGTAGTTGTTAACATTTTTGGTGACATTGTAACACGAGAAACGCATTCTCAAACGAGGTCGAATATAATAATGCTGCTGTGAGACTTTTAATGAAGTCGGAATGTTAGAAATCGAAATGGTTTTCGTCCGGCGGCAAAAAGTGATGTACCCAAACATAATGACAGACTAACATAATTAGATTACGTCTCATGATTGATCGGGTTAGTATTTTTTATTACAAAAATATTCGTACTTAATTTAGTTGTTTAGTAGAAAATAAAAAATCACGATTATATTTTACGTGTTTGAAGTTGTGGGATCAGTCATAATATTATGTTTTCTAGATTTGGTTTTCCAGAGAACCGTTTCTATACAATCTATTTCATTTACTTAACAGCTATTTAATAACCAACTATTTATGCACTATGTGAGATTCTTATGCTGATGTACATCGTATCTGCACAGTATCATATCGTGAACCCGTTCCTTTTTTTCACGATGAGTGAAACCAATCAAAAACCGTTTGATGTGATCTACACTTTGATAAAAAATACTAAGTCAATTTTTCCAAATAACTTAGATTTATTTTTATTTTATTTTAATTTACCTTTGTAGTTACTATATTACAATATGGTTATATCAGCTACATCGTGTTTATTTTGATAGTGTCGATTGTTTTTCATAGTGTGCTATAGAAAAATATTCAAGAAAAAATAATCGAATACTTGTACGTAAGGCATATTATTGTATACCTGTCACAATATTATTTATCTGCTATAATTAAATGTAAAAGCGAAACATTTGCATTGCACGTACTGTAAGTCCATGTCAATATGATAAGTGAAAAAAAATTGTCGATGTAATATTAGTCGCTGTAAATTTCGTCTTTTTGAAATAAGAATATTTTATTGTCTGTTGAACAATATGATAATCAATGGATATTTTCAAATAAACCATACGCAAGCGTCACAATTATCAATAATTTTATAATCTAATATTGCTCTAAGTCTAATATGACGTGGTTTACTTACAGTCCGTTATTCCTGTAATCGCATATAATTAATATTTTTACATTACCGTTTAAACTTGACAGAATTCCACGTGAACTATTAGTATTGCTTTTCAGTGGTTGCAACCATTATGATTTTAATGGTTTGAATTTTGGTACTTGAAAATATAAAATTAAGGTTTCAGGTTTTATCGGTTACAATTTATTCTTTATAAATTTGAAAAAATTATATAATATGCATTTTAAAGTAAAATATTATTATTTCCTGTAGTAAAAATTCTAATTATATTTTAAAAGCACAACATTATTTTAATAATAAAATTAAATTATAGGTAAATGAGAATTCAAGAATCAGGTTAAGTATCAGATGCATACGTTTGTAAGTTAAATTATTTTATATTTTTTGAAACATATAATTCTAAAATACAACTGCTTTTATTGAACAACCTATATTTAGCATAAAACACTTTACTTAAATACTTATCAGTAGACAGTAACGCACACAGAATTTTTCCGGGGGACCGAGGCTTGTGATATTAATAATTTACTATAGAGATTAACTTTGTTTAACTCTATTCAAACATAAATATGGTTATACATTAATGTAGGAAGATATTTTGGGGGATGGGAGTATAAACTCTTAATGCCCCTCAGTATGCACCACTACCACTTGTGCTATCGAAACCTAAGTAATGGTTTAAATTCAGACTGAAAAACTACGGTCAAAGTCGATAGTAATATTATATTTTATTTATTTTTTATATATAATTATTATCGTATAATTTTTTATTCGTAGTTTTATTTAATAGAAATCAGTGGCAACTCCTGAGATTCACATAAGGTGGTGCACGATAAATTTGTAAGATACATATTATAAACACAACATTTTTATTTTCACGATTTACGTGATACGTGGAACTAGTACTCTTGGTTTGATGTGGGTAATACCCGGATACTCGGGTACCAGTTTATCCGGGTAGTACCCGATTTTGTGGGAAGTCAACGCTTTCGAGTAATGGGTATCCAGTAACAAAAATTGTCGGGTACCCCATGATTTTTGATATACTCGTACATTAACGGTTTAGCTAAATCTTAACTGTTAAGAGGTAATCAGAATTAAAATATACATTACACAATTATTCGAATAAAAAATATTAAAATATTACCTCTTTTGAATTAACAAAATTAAAAATTAAATGTTTAGTATTTTATGTGAGTGCTATTAGTGATATTATATTTCAATAATTAATTTATTCAAGCATAATGTCGAATACCATGTTAAAAGCTATTATAAAGCCTATATTTAATTTTTCAAAGGTAACATTTATTATCATGTTAAAAGTAAACCGTTGAAGTTTATTTCATAAATAAAAAAAATTGCATTAACATTGAATAATTAAAATCCGAACCATTTGAAATAAAATGCCAAATTTTAACTGGTGTCAAGATGGTAATAAGTATACAAACTAGTGCTCTTGATTTGATGTGGGTAATACGGGTACCCGTTTATCCGGGTAATACCCGATTTTGTGGGTAGTCAATGTTTTCGTGGGTACCCATTACCCAAAATGTTCGGGTACCCGAAGGTTTTTTTGATATACGTTTAGCTAAGTCTTAACTCCTAAGAGGTAATCAGTATTAAATTATACATTACACAATTATTCGAATAAAATATATCTAAGAAAATATAAAAATTATCTATAAAAATATAATCTAAGATATACATACCTTAACATACCTAAGATCATTAAATTATGGTTATCGAACACAGAAATAGATAAGATAAACTAAAGTCTAGTTATCAATACTTTCATATTCTTATATACACTTTTATTATTATCAAATTATAAATACATATTAGAATTGTTGTCAAAATTTACGGAATATGTAAAAATATTTCTTAATTTATTGTAAATCACGTGAAACGAATTTATCATTTACAATAGTTAATTATTTATCATGTTTTAAAAAAAAATATGTATTTACCTACAAATCTCAGCTCTAGCAATGAGTATACAAATCATAACGGGTACCCGAAATTTTGTAAATCGGGTAATACCCGTAAAACCCGGTTACCCGGGTACCCGGGTATCAAGAGCATTAATACAAACCCTAACGGGTACCCGAAGTTTTTTAAATCAAGTAATACCCGTAATATCAGGGTACCCGGGTACCCAGGTTATACCCGGGTATCGAGACCACTACGTGGAACAATAAAAAAAGTGCAGTGCACACATTGATTGTGTTTCAAAGTACCATGTATTAACCGACGCGTCTACACATGTAGTTAATTTTTGTACGGCCGCCCGAAAAACAACTACGAATAAAAAATTATTTTTCTAAACAAAAATATTATCTTTTTCGATTTTATAAAAGTGAAAAAGGTTAAAATGTGCAATTGTTTGATGGATTTTTATATCGTATATCGTTAAGTGTGCAATAAAAAGAAATAAAAAAGCGTTAAAAATGTACAAAAAAAGTGTATATTTCGATATCAATGAAAAAATAATCTGTATTAAATGATAAATGTAAAATATCACACAACTATTAACCAGATTTTTTCAAAAATTGAAGCAAACAAAGCATTTGGCAATTTAAAATACATTTTAGAGTACTATAATATGAAGAAAAAAAATAATCTACCATTTTTCAATGCGATTTAATAATTTTATTAAATCAACGAATATCACGTCGTATACTAATATAATAACTACATTTAACGGTTATAAGACTAATAATGAACAACGTATCCGATAATATAATAATAACTCTGTGATTTTTTTCACAACTGTTAATATGGTTTCTGAAATAAAAAAAAAATCATTTTCTCCTTGCAATAATTTAATATGAAGTACTAACTCGAGGAAAAATATAGGATATTATTCCATTTTATTCACCAGTTATTATGATTCAGTAGGTACTATCAGCTCCATCTGGTTTACATGAAACGAATAATGTGCCTTCCGTTGCCATCCCTCGCTGACTCACATTAACAAATATTATCTCGAATTTTACACTCCACTAACTGAAATTCAAAAGGCGCAATATGATGTAGAGATAATGATCGACGAAACAAGTTTAGGACCAAGGTTCAAGTTCAGTAAAAAAACTAATAGAAGAAAAATAATTGTAATAATATTTTTAGTGAACAAAACTATTTTAATAACAATATCGCATGCCTATCAATACATTTTAGATAATAATAAATAGTGATAACTGATGTACTTTTATTTCTGAACATATCCATGTCTAATAAGAAGTCATTTTTAATAATGTCTCCTATTGAAATAAACTGTCTCTAAATAAAATGACCAATTATTTTGCAATACCTCAATTTTATCATAATCAGTCACCGATTTTATTTGCTATTGATAACCTGTCGTACATTACAAATATATTATTACTCCGGGCTAAGCATTTATTTATTTATACTTTTATTTCTACCCGCAAACTGTTTATTTCTAAACAATTTTACGAGTGTTAACAATATACTTATTTTTATATTAGTTTTTATCATTTTCCAACGGACCTTTACGTCGATGAAATTTTAAGAAATGCTTTTGTTTCGTTCGAGAATTTCGACTAGGGAATATTATGTACGGGTAACATTGGTCCGGTGTTCCATTTCCGGCGGTTTTAATTGAAACTATTGATTCGTATGGTGTAATAATGTTATGTAACGCAGAACCGTGTAAAGTAGTGACTGCGGTGACTGGCGAAAGCGGGCAAAAGCTCCGACGGTCCCGCGATAATTTCTTAGGTTGTCGGTAAAAAGCGTGGGAGTAGCGAACACGTGTTGATTACCTAGAAGGATTTCCGCACTCGTTCGGACGAGCGTGAAACGCCTGTTATAAATAAATTAAACGTGCGAGGTTCGACACGGCAAAGAGGCGGTAGTGCAATACGACAAATGTACGAGCAACGCAGTGAGTTCACGGTCGTTAAATGCTGCGAAGCGCAAGTGTACTTATAACCCTTCCGATGCGCAGTAACTTTTATATACTTTTATATTACGAAATGACGTGTTCGTCGTCACATTCGCCGAAACATCATGAATGCACGCCCGCGCGCGCGTACAACGTACAGTCGAACCCGTCGCGTTACGAGTCTCCGTTCGATTCCGATATCGTTTATCGTTTTATACGCGTTCGGACGGTTTTCGCACGTCGGCTGAATGTTATAACCGACCCGGTTACGCGTCACGGGTTCGTTAAACCGTTCGGAGGATTCGCGTATTTTCTCCGTTCGACCATCATAATAAATTACTATCGTACCCGTTGGGTTTCTGTTTTTCGTTGCATCCTTGATAATCACACGGAAATCGTCACTCAACCCCGGCCCGGTTGGCCGACAACGGTTTGTTGTTTTTCTCGATTCGCTTTGACAGTCTGAAGAGTGTCTCTTCAATAAATGAAATCGATTTGATTGCTTATTCGACTTGACACTCGTGGGTGAGCGCAAGTCGTCCGTCGATAATAACTTACTTAATCTCCAGTCGGGCAAAAGATAACATATAGAATATTGAAAGATGTTAAAAATAAAGACATTATAACGCCAAATCTAATATGGTCCGAAGACGTCTGATAAGTAAATCATAGTTATAGTTATCATTCACTTTTCTACGGTTGCAAAGCTTTCATTTTTAAAATTGTATATTTATATACCAGTGACGAAAAAAAAGCTTAATAAAAGATACGTCATACCTATGTATATATATATAGTAGTATATAGTAGTAGTATATATTTACACTCATGAATACGTTTATCAAACGACGTACGAAAAAAAAATGTTTTCTCCGACTTACGTTAAATTTATAGCATCTGTAGTAAGCTCAGATGTATGTAGAACGTATGGTTGCCAAGATTTTTAAAAAAATGAATACTTACGTCAACTGACACGATAACGATTTTGATAATTATATTCAAGATTGTTGATATTTCTCGATTTTATATAGGATTACATTGTTTACGTTGTCATCCTCAATTGTGAGCCTTTATGTGCGTTATCGGACAACAGCGATGAAAAATTGTTTTAATTCAATATTTATGAGAAAAACATTCGAAAATACATCAATGTAATTTTTTAAGTCAATGCAAATAAACAATTTTAAAATAAATAAATGCAGCTTCGAACGCCTTAATCACTGCGAGGTCGAATATCAATCGAGGTATGTACGATATTTATCAGTTCATAATTAGTGTTGGTCTGGTACATGGAAGGGCCCCGGATGCATTGCTTCAGAAAGGCCAACAAAAATGCTTATAAATAGTGAGCAAATTTATCCAAATTGAAATACTTTAAATTCAGGAAACCTTAATTGGCTTAACGAAAGAGCCATTCTTACACCAAAGAATGATATTGCAGCAAGCATCATCGATTACTTATTGGACTAGCTTCCTACTGAAATGGAGAAATATTCATCTATAGATGAGAGAATAGCGGTAAAGCTGGGTAATTCAGCTAGTATAATATATAATTAACCTTATTACACAACTATAAACATATGATATCATGCACGCAACACACACACAGAGTACGCAACAACAGCTACTCAATCTCCCGCTATCCTAGCCCGTGCCATATTTGGGAAACGTTTCCCGTTGCACGGACTCGGACGGAGCTTGTCCCCGTCCAGTTAGTCAGGACCGCAAGGCCAATCGTTGTGCGTACATCCGACACCTCCCGTGCTGGTACGTATGCTGGAGTCCACTACACGGCTCGGATTCATAGGATCTCCTTATGAACACCTGTACATAATATATGAACCTTATTTATAATATATATATATATATATATACCAATATAGTTTTAAGTGTTATTCGAATAAAGGAACAAATATTTAATTGCGATACATCGCGTTTTGTTATTTATCGAAGCGGGCGGCAGCAAACCAATCGTTTTTGCTAATTGTTTCGTGCAACTACGGAACGCAGAGACGTTTTCATTATATAACACTAAGTATTGAAAAAAAAAACTCGTGCTCTTAAGTGACCCTTTACTTCCAACTCGGTTAATGTCCATTTTGTTCACTGCAGTTGAATTGAACGAGATTTCCTGATGAGAAGCCATGGTCTATTTTGGGCTCGAGTGATCGAACCTACACCAAAGTCAGAAATTCCCACCGAGTCGCGGCACTACTGCCGATCTGTCGACGTCATTTCAAGACCATATGGAAGAATAGTACAAGATATTATGTCCGTTAGCTTTTATTATTGAATATTGCATTCTTTTATGGAGAAAAAATTGTTAACCACGTGACGGCATACATATGCGGCCGCTAAACGGTGGTATAGTAGGGCCTAGCACTCAACAAGAGCGGACGAAAGCAAAAAAATTTCAATCCTAACAGTACAATATTAATAATCAACAAAATATAGAACTTTTATGATTATATAAGTATTAATATAAAATTTGTGCACAACGGAACGTGAGGATGATTTGTTGTGCTCTACGACGACACCAGTGACTAGTTTTCATGAACGTTTTGTACCCTACTGATACTGTAAAAAATATAAAAATATACATATTCATATGTTATATTTAATTTTACAGCACTATAATACCGCTCGTAGTATTTTTATGTGAACTATTATCACGTACCAAGAATAATCTACATTAAAAATGCAATATCATGTATGTGCTACGAATACTTAATATCAAAAACTACGTTATTCGGCTTTATAAAAAATTTAATAATAACAATTGTTATTTAGCTTATTGATGTTTGGTGTTACGCAATAAAGCGTATATGAATTGAAATTAATAATAATGTTGCTTAACTATTTGGATACGATACGTATATCTATTATATAAATGTGGAAATGAAAACCTTTGAGGCCTATGTTCTCGGTAACTACTGAACCGATCGTTATGATTTTTTTTTTTTTAAAATTGAAGAGTTCATTTCGGGAGAAGGTTTATAGTATTTGATAAATTCTCTAACTTAATAAACAAAGAAATTTTCAATTATTATAAATAATAGCCTGTTACGTAGACTTGGCAACATAACAAGGTTGCCACTCCATATATTTTGAATAAAACTTTAATATTAATAGAAAATGATCTTCTGAAAATATCTGGAAAGAAGCTATCTGACTTTAACATGGAATCACTGTTACGAACTCATTATAATGATAATAATTTTCTTAGAGATAGGGCTTATATTGCAGAAACTTCTTATTATTATGATATACTTTAAAATTATATTCAGAAGAATGAGTCGAAGTTAACAAACGATCAGCAAGTTGTTGATAATACTATTTAACAAAGCGTATTGTAAGATACTGGAGAATTATTTTTTTTTTTTTGATGCTCCTGGTGGAACTGGCAATACCTTCATGCTGAATATCTTGCACGCAAAGCTACGTACGCAGAGAAAAATTTCATTAGCAGTCGCTTCTTCCGTGATAGCAGCAACATTATTATAAAATGGCAAGCATCACATTCCGCTTTCAAATTACTTTTGGATCTTCAGATTACCGAACGCCCAGTTTGTAGTGTGAAGAAACAAAGTTCTTTGGGTAATTTATTAAGGGAGACACGTTTTATTGTTTGGTATGAATCAACAATGGCAAATAAAAGTGGTCCTGAGGCACTTGATAGAACGCTGAGGGATTATAAAAATAATGATCGCCCAATGGGTGTTATTCTTTTTGCTGGTGACTTTAGACAAGTATTGCCAGTTGTGCCAAAAGGCACTAAAAGCGATGAAATCAACTTCTGTCTAAAGTCAGGTCTTCAGGTATCTTTGGTCTTACATAACATCTTTTAGATTAACAACCAATATGCGTGTACGCCTTGGTGGTGATAATATTGCCGAGTTCTTCTCACAACTTCTTTTGAAAATTAGTGATCGAACTTTTCATAATGATGAGGACAGCATGATACACATAAATTCTACATTTACGATTTCGGTTCTAGATCAAAATTACTTAATCAACAAACTTTATCCTGAAATTTCTCATCTTTCCAATAAAACTAATGAATGGCTCCGTGAAGGTGCAATTTTGGACTTTAAAAACGACACCATCAGCATCATAAACAAAAAAGTTCTTTCCATATTCGAAGTTGATAAAAAAAAACTATATTTCTACAGATACGCATACTACTCAAGATGAAGCTATAGATATCCTGATTGATTTTCTTGACTCGTTAAATCCATCAGGTCTGCCCCACACAAACTTGATTTAAAAATGAATGCGCCTATTATTCTCATGCGAAATTTATATGCTCCCAAATTGTGCAATAAAACGCAAATGAAACGAGATTAAAAATATTATCTTTGAAAAAAAATCTTATTGAAGCTGAAATTCTTACCGACTCAGCGAGTGGTCAAATTGTATATATCCCAAGAATACCAATGATAACAAACGAGTATCCCTTCGAATTTTAACTTGTCCCATTTCCTATTAAACTTTGTTTTTCTATGTCAATTAATAATGTACAAGGACAGACAATGAAAGTTGCAGGAATTGACATCAACGATCCCTGCTTCACTCATGGACAATTGTATGGTGCCTGCTCCTGTGTAAGCTCAGAAAAAAACTTATACATATATGCCCCTGGTGAAAAAACTAATAATATTATTTATAAAAAAATATTGGTTAATCGGTCGTTATGTAGCATTTTTCGATAATAATAAAAATTACTTTTCAAAAAACGTAGTTTTTTTAAAAAAATTTAGTATATATATATATGGATAACGATACGGATAATACATTGACACGTAACCTATTTTCAAGTTTTGAAGACCATAATACAGCATGTAAAAGCTTATTGGCAAAATATATACCTCAACTATACATTAACTGATTTCCGAATGCATATAAGTTAACTAGGTATACGAAATAAAATAAAATTATTGATTTTGTTGAAAACTAACGTCTTGGTTTTCACTTTCAGGTAGAGAAATATAAAGATAGGTAATTAAAAATGTTAGACATTATATTTTTAGAAACATATTTGAATTGAGAAATAAAACAGTCAGTTTTGATTTGATTTTAAAATAAGCCAGGCATATAAACGAACTACTTAACGTAAAATGAATATTAATTCTGTCATTAAAATAAAATGAAATATTTTTTATTTTTTTTCTGTAAAGCAGATAAAATTTCCTATTAATTTAGTTACCATATAGTACTGCATTTATAATTCAAGAACACTCAAAAAGGAATATTTAATATGTATAAAACAATCCAAACTTTTTATATCAAAATTAAAAATAACATTATAAAATGTTAATCCAAAAAACAAATATCAGTTGTGTATACTTTTATTTAAATAACCAATAATAATATTGATGTTGATGTTAATATGATGAACCCAATCGAACTTGAATGATTTATTTTATAAATGTGCGTTAATTTAATAATTAATTCAATCTAGTACAAATATTGTATTTTACGTAATAACAAAATAATTCAATTTCAATATTTATTATTTATTTTTGAATATTTATAAGTTATACCTTATTCCATGCAGTGCCGTATTTGAGGGGGGGGGCGATGGGGGCAATCGCCCGCCCCCCCCCCCCCGAGAATTTTTAGACCAGGAAAATTTTATATTACTAATGGGTATAGGGTATTTGAGTATTTCATTAAAAAAAAAATATACTAGAAGTATATTGATTATAGAACTTCAAATAATTCCAATAAATTTATTTTGAAATCATTCATTCATTATGATGAAATAATAAATAAAATAATATTTAAAATTTTCCTGTATCAATAAGCGATTTCATAAAAATTTATTAACAAAAGCCATAAAACATGATTCTCTTTTAAAATACATTAAGTGGTAAATAATGCAAAAACATTTTCAAATATAACTCTATGCTATGAATACACGGTATCAAAAACTGGAAATGCTGTAAAACAAACCGTTTTATCAGAGTTTTTAATTTTAGGATTTAATAAAATGTTATTTGAAAACCAATCGACGATTAAGCGATAAAATTATTGGTCCAAAATAAACTTAATTTATTATTTTATTATAGTAGATATCTTAAAAAGTGCCTTGAAAAAAATTAAATTTTAGTCCATGGTTGAATAAGATATAAAATCAGGTAAATTACATTGCTGTATTGGTTTTTAAACATAAAACCAATGTACCACTTTTCTTAAAAAACAATTCTGACTGATGGATCAAAGTGGTTGTATTTTGCCAGTTTTTTTTTCTTATATTTTATTACTTTTTACAATCATTAAAAAAACTATTGAACATTTTACAAAGTAGGTAATAACCGTAGTATTGTATTATTAGGCAATACATATATTCTAAAAGTAACCTTAATAATTGAGATAATCTGAGCAATCCTGGTCAAAATCGAATCGAAATAAAAAATATGAAGAGTGTGGATTTTTCAGGGTTGGCAAAAATCCGGGCCTTATTGAAAAAATCCAACCAGGTCGGGTGTTATCAAATAAAACCCGAAAAAACCCATAAAAACCCAAAAACCCGTTGGGCTTAATTAATGTTGTGTAACTGAGCGGTTTTATCGAGTTTTTTTTAGAAAAAACCCATCTGAATTTTTTCTTTTGTATTTTGGCTGCACTGTTTTACGTCTTATCAGTAATGGAATAACCATAGATATTATAAGAATGGATAGGACACGCCTATATTGGCTCCGTAAGAGGTTGTGGTCTTTTTTGGGGAAGAGAGAAATTTCAATATCTGCGAGAGAGATAGACTATAAAAGTGCTTTTTGAGGTTAGGTTACAAACGATTCTAATTGTCAGCTGGCCTAATCTATTGTGTGCCCCGCCAAATTATCTTATAATATCTATGCTTATAACCTCAAAAATTGTATCACTTTATTCTCAGTTGATAAGTTCGATGTCCTATCCATTCTTATAATATCTATGGGAATAACTAATTGTTAAATCATTTTAATTAATGATAGGAATAATCAAATTATTTCTATAATCTAAATATTAGTAATCGAGAAATTTTTAGAATCGCAAGATGTCTCGAAATAATTATTCGAAATGTTCAATTGAAATATTAATAATCGAGATAAACGTTCTGAGAAAATAACCATATACTCATCATTATTTATCTAACGACCATAGAATACAGATTAGTTAACGATCAGTCCCACAAGTAGCTCGAGTCGAAAATATAGACTCAAGGTCAAAACTAGTAGATAAGTAGATTAGTAGTTCAGTAGTTTTCGTAATACGAATAACTATACTAACTATAAAATATAAACTAGTAAATATATAAATAGTAATCACTAATTACTAATTTTTCATTCGATCATTTTTGACCGAGCAACTTGATTACTTTTCTAATAATCGAGTTACTCAATACATTCAAATAATCAAGTACACGATTATTTTCTTTCGATTATTCCCATCACTAATTTTAATCATTTAAAATTTTTATGATTTTGATTTATAGTTATTGTTAAGTTTTAAATTTGTTTATGCGTTAGTTGATGTTTTTTTTTTAATTTTTACCATGTCACCTGTTAATGGTAGTGGCCGAAAAGCTGGATGGCAACGTGGGAAATTTGAAGCCATATTTATTGATGATATTCAGTTTAGTTAAGACAAGTGTAAGCAATGTGAAAGTGAAGTTAGCAAGAAGATCGAACGGCTCTCAAGTCATTTACTTAGGTGCATAAAGTATAAAAGTACGTTAAATATGTTAAGAGACGATGATGTAATCAAAAAGAACCATTTAATACCTTTAACATCATCAATGCAGCATAATTAAGTTTATCAAAGATCATTAACTGAACATGTAATATCGACAACACCAGCAAAAAAACTATTGATAGATGAAGAAGTTGCCAAGTTCTTTTATGCAAATGCATTATAATTTAACGCTGCTGATTCTGCTGCTTATAATTCTATGTTTGCTGTTACACGACCTGGTTACAAACCACCGAATCGTAAACAATAAGCAGGGCCGTATACTGAAAAAAAAAAAATAGGGCAGACATTTCTAAAACACCTCATACCAAAAAAAAAATAAAATATATATAAGTGGATTTTACCCATGATAAAGCTGGGTTTTTTCAATGGGTTTTTTAAATATTGAGTGGGTTTAACTCAAAAAAGCAGCCCGGGTTTTTTCGGATTGGGCTTTTTCGTTCCAACCCTGGGATTTTTACTTAATTTTTAATTTTAAGCTAAAAAATAAAATGTATTTTTTGAACATCGGTGTACCGTAAATTTTGTCGTATTTTGTGATTATTAATTGGTATATCTCAATTGTTCGAAAATCCGTTTAGAAATTCAAAAAAAAGTCTCACAAATAAACAACAAAATAATATTTTCTGTTTAATAAAACTCTCATTATTATAAAGATCAGAGCAATTTTTTTGGTTAAAATAAAGTAAACGAACACAAAAAAAAATTAGAAAAACTGGTTTTTCCTCATAAATAGTGTGTGATGAAATTTGCAAAACAGCGCAGCGATTATATCTTGATTATGATTGAAGTTTTATGCATGTTTTTATTTTTATCTATTTTTAATTGAGAAATTCTAAAATTAACCCTTCTGAAATACCAACAAGTACCAATATTTTACTTCTTATATGGTAAATAAGTATCAGAGTATTTTTTCTGGTCTAAATCGTGCACATAAATAAAATCACATAACCTAGTAAGACTATTACATTTCACTCTAAATTTAAAAATAGTTAATTTTCTTAAAAAACTCAAGTTGAATATTTTAAAATTATAGAAAAACTATTAGAGATTGTTAAAATTGCATCAAAATAAAAAAAAATGTCAAAATTGTATTTAATTGACATTAATATTCGAGCAAAACGTATTTTAAAATAAAATAGCTCTGTTTATAAAATGTTACAAAAAATATTTAAATACAATAACTTTTCTACCTTAGTTAATATTAATAATTATTTTAGCTTAATATGTTGTGTTCATAAATTTTTAATATTTTTAGATTCTGAACGGAGTGATGGAATCTATTGGTTTTACAATGATGTGTGTGTTTTTTTTTTTTTATTTTTTTTAGATTCTGAACGGAGT
Organism: Sipha maydis; assembly: GCA_034509805.1. NCBI lineage: Eukaryota > Metazoa > Arthropoda > Insecta > Hemiptera > Aphididae > Sipha > Sipha maydis. The sequence goes on along the minus strand of JASXSY010003502.1, from coordinate 10,565 downwards.
GATGGAATCTATTGGTTTTACAATGATGTGTGTTTCTTTTTTTATTTTTTATTTTTTTTTTTTTTTGTGTCTGACGACACCCTTTTTGGCATTAAAAATGCTTCGATTTGCTTATGTAGCAAAGGAAAGTGAATCTAGTTGGTACTTAGGGGGGTCATAAAATTTTAATTCAATAAAAAATTAAATTGCATAAAATAGCATTCTCATTCTCAAACGATTTTTAATATTTGTTATAATTCAAAAAGTATAAGTCGCAGATTTTTTAAATTTCTACCAGCTGTTAAAATTGGTATTTCCTTTATGTCATATTTTTTTCAAAATATAATATTGATTTTTAAGCCACTTATAGGCATTTAAAATATTCGATTTTTTTACATTTTATTTTTATAATCGCTGATAAAAAAAATTTGGCTCCTACAAAATACTTGAAAATTTAATAGAAGATTCCACAGAAGTAGTTCTTAAAGTCATTCAAAAATTATTAAAATCCATAGGCACAATTTTTTTTTATAAGCGTTTGAACAGCGAATATTGACATAAAATTACATGTAAAATATAATATAATATAAAATAATATAATATAATATTCTAGACTGACAAATGATATCGGTTTTTTTAAAATGCTCTAACTCAAAAACGAAAAACCGCAACAACTTGAAATTTTCACCAAATCTTTATATTGAAGTTCTCTATACATGGTTAAGTTTTCAATGTATTTTTACATATTTTGACTTATTTATAGACAATTTAAATTTTCGACTTTTCTAAATTTTTCGTTACAAAATAAAATATACTTATTACAATATTTATAAATAACATTGTATTATATTCTAGACAAACATATCATCTTCGTTCAGAATCGTTTTTCGTATACAATGATACCTATCATTGAATTCAAATTTAACAAATCCATTATAATGACCTATCCTATGAAGAATCGCACTTCACCCCCAAGTGTACAGCAGAGCGAGGCCCATCCGGTTCTTTTTTTATATTGGGTATGCATAATAGATGAATATGTATGAATAATTTTTATCGTTAAATACTTAATAAATATTCACATCGATCATATGCATAAATTTTTATAAGTAACTAAATTTTATATTGATATATTTTTAATTTTAGTACAATCGTGAACATTTTCTTTGTTACATTTGAAAAAAACGATATTTTATACGAACTTTCAGTAGCTGCCTAGTATTATTTTAATTCAGTGTATGGCTAAATTTGATGAGTTCATGTAGTCGCGAAAAATAATAATATTGTATTTATTTAAACAATTTGTGTGATTATCCTTTATTTTTTATTCTTACACCAGGTTATCTCAAAAGTGGCCAGATACTGATTGTGTAACAAAACATATTTTTATTAATTTTATTATTATGTCTATTATAATAATATCGGTGCGATGATACCAATTGTGCCTTAATAAATATTATCTATTTTATGATTAAATAATTTATATGGATATCCATCTGTAAGCCACTACATATTATTACCTTTAATAATATACTTATAAAGGAATAATAGGATCAACGAGACGAATCATAAAAATTGGGTTCTCTAATGTCCCGGCGGGGTCTAAGTATTATTATCGTTCTAAATTCGACGGACTTAAAATAGTGAAGAGATTTCAGAGAGGAAGAGAGAACATGATCGAATTCAGCGTTTATAATATAATAAGTATACTACTGCAATTATGTCTACGAGATTTAAGTCGAAATATACTCTAAAGAAGACACTATGGGTGGGGTGGATTTAATTAAATACATGTGTAAATATTGGTTGATATATTTAATCAGCAATATTTATTTTTACTGTGGAGCTGTGTTTTAGTAAAATATTATTGTGTAAAACAATATAATACATTTAAAAAAAAAATAAAAATGATATTCGTCCTCAATATTTCGTTGTTCTTCACTTTTTTTTAAACGCTAACATGAAGACAAAGGTCCCTAAAAAGTTAATAGAAACTAATGAGAAATCATTGACCAAGTACATATGTTGGAAAAATATCTTTGTTGCATTATTATTAAAATTGTCACGGTAACACACGATTTAGAAATAAAATATTAATAATAATAATAAAAACAAAGAAATTAAAAAAAAAAAAATTAAATTATTTTTTTGAAAATTATAATAATAATATTTATTATTATAATTATAATAAATAAAATAATAAAAAATTGTCATAAGACGCACAAGAGAATGTTAATAATGATGAATGTCATAATTGTGAAGATAGAGCCCAAAAGTATTGTAGGCGCCCTGAAATACTGATCTGCGCACACTTATGCTGTTAGACCCTAGGGGGATGTTTCATAGACGTGTTTTGAGGGGATGCTTAGAGGTAGCTGTCGGAATTAAGCTAACTCGGTGTGATTCTCATCCCTCCCGTAATATTTTTTAATTTGCGAACGTGCGGATTCGTACGGTTTTTACTTTTAATATTTTTTACATTTATTACGACTTGTTTTCCGGCAGTAAATCCATGGAGGCAGTGATCCTGTCACGGAATAGGCATTTCTAATAATTTATGTCACGAAAGGAATCCGAAAGGTCGTCTCCGAAGAACTGCAAATCTACGGCCGTACGCGCACGTGATGGTGCATACAGGTGAATATATATATATATATTATACGTGAATAATATAAATCGCGTGTGCAACACACGTTCGATGTTGATGCGTTATAATACAGGAGTGTATTAAACACTGTCGAGGGTGAATTGATGCGCTCTTGTCGAACGATAAATATTCCAAGCGCGAGTACTTTTTTCGATTAGAGTGCGTCACCCATACGTATACACACGTATACATTTTATACTAGCCCATCATTTCGTCTCCATTTCCTTCTTCCTTATCCCGACCAATGCACTATTCCGGTTCTCTTTCGCAGGGAAAAAAAGATGAAAAACACTATAACAAGTTTCGAAATTGCATTACAAATCGTTAGGTATACTTTAACGCGTCGGCCGGAAATCTTTATCAAGAGGGTCGTTACTAGCTGATATGAAATCCATCAGTACTCCTACAATACTGTTCACTTATTAACGATGAAAATACCGAAAAGCAATTGAAATAAAATAACATGTAACATAAGTTCGAGTGCATTATTGTTAGTTATAGTATTCCGTCGGCTAAATCGATATTTTTGGCACGAATTAACGCACTAATACTTGTGAAGAATATCGTCCGTAATTAAACAGTATTCGGACAATTATGCACCAACGTTTGGCTAGTAATTTTTTTCAATCAAAAAAGAAATGTATTTATTCTGGTACCATTCATCGCAACTCGATATTTCATCTTGAGTACGTAAAGAATCTCTTAGTTGAAATATTAAATAATTAAACAATTATCAACCTAGAGCGTCTATATTATATCCTATTGCGATCATATAGTGCACAATCGTGTTAGAATTATAATTTTTTAACACTTAGGTACCTACTAAACAATATTTATAAGCTAATGACCGATCGTGTTACATTGATAATACAACAATAATAATAATAATAATAATAATAATATAGTAATATACAGTAATATCATTGATTAAGTATAGTAATATAAATGTATTGAATTGAATGTTGTATACTCGTATAGTGGAATATTTTAAGATATACGAGTATACAGTTTGGCATTATTACTATTATTAAGAACATATAATAATAATAGTTTATTGTAAAGAGGGGGAAAATTTACAATAAATAATGATGCCCTTCGGGCAAAGAGTACAGATATATAAGTAAATAGTTAATATAGATTACATGAATAAAATATGTAGAAATATAATCTCGATTAAGTACATATTAAATAGAATTATTTTTAAACCAATAGTGTTGAACATATAATTACATACGTAAATTATTATAATTTATAAGTGATTAATTAGTATATTTTTGAGCTTGTTTGAACGATCAAAAAAAAAGTCAAAGTTTTTAATGTAATTACCATTTAGGAGAATTCTATTAAAGGGAGCATAATGACTATAGTTTTGTTTTTTTCGTTTTACATAAAAGGTGTTTATATAGCGGAGAGTGTGGAGTGGTACATTCAATGGAATTTTTTCTAAGAGCTCGGGACAATCAATTTTATTATTTAATAATTTATGAAGGAAAAAAATATCATTATTAAACCGCCTATCCGCTAGAGATTGAAGGTTAAGTTCTTTAGCTAATTCAATAGATGGAATATTGGTCTTTCTAAGCTTGTACCGCATCATATGGAGAAAGCGTTTCTGTATCATCTCGATTTTATCAACAAGCCCAGTTTGGTAAGGACTCCATATAATTGAACCATATTCAACTAATGAGCGAACTAAGAAACAATATAATGTTTTCAAACAAATCGGATCATTAAATTCACTACAGTTTCGTTTTAAAAAATCAAATATACATGTTGATTTATTGCACATGAGACTAATATGTTTATTGAACGTTAAGTCACTAGATAAAATTATACCAAGGTCTTTTATATGTTTCTTTATATTTAGGCTATCGTTTCCAATAAAGTAATTAAAAGTTAAAGAATGTTTACGTTTAGTGAAGGTTATTTGAGAACATTTTGAAATATTTATATGTAATAAGTTTTTTTGACACCAATTTTTAAATTTCATTAAGTCATTTTGTAATTTATTACAATCATCGATTGAATTAATAGATAAGTATAATTTTAAATCGTCTGCAAATAACAAAAATTTACAATTGGTAAATATGTATTGAAGATCATTAATAAATATATTAAATAAGATTGGGGATAAATGGCTGCCCCGGGGTACTCCTCGCGGACATCGATTATGTTAGATATAAAATTATTTATTTTAACTTGTTGTTTTCTTTCTGAGAAATAAGATTTAAACCAAGTTAACATAGGATGAATATTACCCCTAGAAGTTCTAATTTCGATATTAATAAATCATGATTAACACTATCGAATGCTTTTCTAAGATCTGTATAAATAGCGTCGATTTGCCCTTTTTCATGAACTTTGGTTACTAGATCAGAGTAAAAGATTAACAGATTCGTTATTGTTGATTTACAAAGATTTACAAATACCGTGTTACGTGTTAGACAGTACAATATTAAGTGAAGATGTAATTTTAGGTTCATGCAGTTTCTCGAATAGTTTAGATAATACGTTTAGTTTAGACATTGGTCTATAATTTTGAATATCATCTCTGTTTCCTAATTTAAAAATTGGAAAGATATAGCTTAATTTCCAACATGACGGAAATCTACCCATAGACAGAGATAAAGAAAAAAGGAAATGTATTGGCCTGGTAAGAGTGGCCTGGTAAGAGCGTTTTTACAGTTTAATAGAAGAATAGATGGAACTAAGTCTGGACCACTTTTAATGTCGGGTTTAAGCAAAGAAACTCCATTAAAAACTTCAGCTACAGATATGTGACAGGAAGATAGCTCAACTGGATCACTAGAAAAGGGTATCGTATGGGGATTTATTGAGGTTGAAGATGAGTAAGCAGATGCAAATACAGATTTAAAATTATTAGTAATAATTTCCATGTTGTCAGAATATTGGCCATTTAAGTGCATATTATTTGGTAAAGAGTGGGAAAGTTTTTTATTTTGAACGAATTTCCAAAAGTGTTTGGGATTGTTAGTAAAATTAGACTGTATCTTGCTTAAATAATTATTATAGCATTGTTTTGATAATACTTTACATTTGGATCTTAATATAGCAAATGTTTCGTAGTATGAATAAATATTAGTTGATTTATATAATTTATGGAATTTGTTTTTTTTTTTGATAATCAAATTACGTAATTTTTTTGAATACCAAAAAGGAAATGATTGATTTACTGGTGTTTTTTTTTGGAATGAATAAGTGAATTATTTTATTAATTATTTCATAGAATAAGTTAGTGGCAGTGTCTACATCATTTAGGTTGTACATAATTGACAAATCAATATTATTTAAATACTTATTGAGAGCCGTAAAGTTCGTGTTTTTAAAGTCGAGATAAGATCGAAAACACTCATGACCATTGTGCAAGTTTAAGTTTAAGAGGACGCCACACACGTAAATATTGAGACCAAAAACAAGGTTCATGTGAACACGTTTTATCAGAGCTATAATCACCCTAGGGATTCAAAATTTTTACACAATATAGAAGACAACTATTTCTATGACGTAGTGTTTTTATTTTTTTATTAAAATGATTAGAAAAGGGTTATTAAAGGCTCAAATATGCATGATATCATATGTTTTTAATAAGCTTTTAATAAAACTACATCGAGTCAAAATATGAAAAAAATAAAAACACTACATCACAGATAAAATTCTCCTTAATACATGGTAAAAATTTCATGAATTTATTATGAATTTAGCCAGTGTATTTTATGTTCACGTAAAACAGTTTTTAACAATGTTTTATGGTAAATACAAATATTCGTCATTGATTTGTGCGCTGTTCCCATTGCTAGCGTTCGTTTGGTAAACTAAAACCCCTACTCCACTGCCGAAACAATTGTAACCGGTACGACGACGACGCATCGACGTTATCGGTAAACAGCGATATTATATAAATAATAATTATTGCAGTTCGAAGAAACAACCAGAAGCCAGGTATACAGCCAGATAATCTTAGATCTTATCGATTATCATTAGTTGTTTTTATATTATTCACACGATTTTAGCCGCCATTATAATATGCTATTATTCTGATATTCAAAAAATATGAGATCACACATAATTCATACACTCTAGAAAATTATAATAAATAATATACTTCAATACTAAATTCTTATGTTTTTTTGAAATATTTTTTAATAAATCTACAAGGCAGTAGTTAACTGATATTTCGTCGGTTTTCTATTGAAATAATAGTCAAACGCATAAAGTTTTTACAAGTTTTAACTATAGTCAGAAATAGAACATTTCAAAATAAAAGTAATTTCAAGTTCTAAGAATTTTTTTTTAACGCTTTACATTTTGAAATTTATGATTTTATTACTAAACGTGAGCTTCCTAAGGCGTGTTCAAACATTGCAATAGCAATACGAATTTTATTTTATGTTTTCTTATAAGTGTTGAAAAACTTGAAACCTGTAAACGTAGTTTTAGCAGATTAAAAGGTATTCAAGTCTTGTTAATATTAAAAAGTCAAATCGGCTTAAAATTGTATTTATTAGCATTAAAAATTAAAAGTCTTCTGAAATTGATTAATTACGATTAATTCGAGGCCAGACTGATTTTCCAATTTAAATTGAATACAATTGATTATGTTATTGGTCAAGGAATAAACCAAAATTAAACTAAATTATTAGGTATTTTATGTATATATTTAAAGCGAAGACAGTCCTTTATAATATGTAATAATATATACATATATTGTAAATGTGTTAAAAATTTGATGATCGCGCAGATATATGGTAAAAACTTTAAAGTTTTAAAAATCAAAAATATATTGCGTGTAATTAGTTTTATTTTATAATAAGATGCATTTTTTTTTGCTATTTTGTATAATTAAATTAAATAGATTATAAAGATGAGTAAATTATATATTCTTAGGTTGTTTTTAAAGAGGTACAGGTAATTGTGCTCAATATTCTATTTTTCTTTGAATTACCTAAAAAATATGTAAGTGGTAGCATTACACGTACAAAAGTATAACGTAAAATGTACGCAGTATATTTACCTACTTACTATAAAACTAATATTTAGGTAATATTAATTTAGGTTATTGTTATAAGTTTAGCATTATTCACTGTATTATATATATTTTACAAAGTAAGTATCTAATAATGTAATAAATACAAATTGGTTATGTACCCTCGGATATTAAAAATATTACAGCTGCATTTACCCATTTACGTGTATATTTACGCGCGATACGTTATAGACGAAGGTTCAAATAATAATAATAATAAGCTCTAAAAAAAAATCTTTCAACAATTGTACCATGTATATATACACATCTATACATGGTATAATTGTTGATGATGCCAATATAAACATTTGGTGAAAATGTATTTGTGAAAAGTATTTACAGCTATCTTTTTTGTTCTAAAATTTGCCTTCCATAAAAATCTCCGTTTTTTCTTTTAGATTCTGAGCAGAGCGATATATGTATATTGATTTTACAGTGTTGTGTTTTTTTGTGTCTGTCATCACTCATCACATTTTGAGGCACACAATTATGACGTTAACATTTAAAATATACTCATTAGGTACTCAATATAAAACTAATATAATACTAATATCTAATACCCCCGTAGATATGCCATTGAATTTGGGCTTTTTGCGCCAGATTATAATATAATACGCTAAATATTTACATTGATAAACAGGAAATAATAATCGGCGCTCCCGAGACGCGCTAAATGAGTGGTGCCGCCGACTGCGGTAGTGGGCGTGACTTAAACGCCGCGCGCTTGCGGATCGCGAAAACACTTAACAGCGTTCTCTCGGCCGTTGTATACGTTTCACTTAGTGTGTTGCGTCCTCTTAAGTGAAGATTAAGTTGAAGTGCTAGATGATAACGGTCAGTAGGTACCACGAATTAAGATATACAGGATGCCGAACGTGAGCTTATCAGGTGAAGACGGAAGTGTCTAAAAATCCAGAATGACTTATAGCGCTTTTTAGCCACAGTGGCGTTTAACGAACTAAAACAGTGCTACCATCTAGCAATAATTATATTTTTACGTATCTTTATCGTAAAAATTATCATCAAGTTAATTTCCCGCCACTTTTATAAAATTGTATTAATATTGGATTTGTAATTATTAAAACATAAAATGCATTATGAATATTAAGAATGATAATGAATGGATGTAAATAAAGCTATAAACTTTGATAAATTGACAAATATTTAATTTTGGTATTGGGCATAAAAACTAATAAAAATAGAGTTGATAAGATATTTGTGGCTATGTTGACTATCCATAGTATACAATGTAATGTCCTCATTCTTGTATTCAATCAACTGAGTTTGGAAAATCTGAGTAGTAATGAAATTTTGGCTTTTTTAGTTTTTGTACCTCTAATAATTAGTTGAAATCTAATAATAAGTTTAAATTATTTAAATTAAAAGGACTTAAATTGTATTTTAATTTTGGATTATCATAAGTGTAATAATTATTATTTATTTCTCTGACATCTACTATTTTCTTACTCTTATCTTTATCAAATGAAGTCCCAGCATGTTTAAGTATTACCTTGATATTTTTTAGTGATTGCCTAGCCTTGGCCGCTACTTCACCCTCAACCAGTTTCAACGTCTTCTCATCTAGGCCTAATGAACCAGAAACATACAACATATTGCCCGCCTGACTATGTTTAAAAGTAAAAAAAAAAAAAAAAAACTTTGTACATTCAATTTATGTTTTCTTATACAAATTTAATCTTAAAAGTATGTTTAAATTTGTATAAGAAAACATAATTTTACATCTTAAAAGTATGTTGTAAAAATTTAATAACTCACTTGTAAGCTCCAGGAAGTTTTGAAACCAATTGAGTTCATTTTGTTTTATTATAACACTCATATTGATATACCTTCTTTTGTTCAGAAATATTTAAATGAGTTATATTATTTTTTTATTGATCACATTAAGATCTGTTTTCTATTAAATATTGACATGTCCTGCTGAGGAAAAGGTAATACTACATTAAAACTATACCAAGGGCAAACAGCAATTTCCTGATGTGAATAGTATTTAAAACTAATAGTTACTAGATTAACAAAACAATATTACTGACCTAATTATCTAATATCAAGATATCTTTTACAAAATATTGTGTACTTATTAAGATTTTAATTAATTTAAGCATGAGAATTATGAATACAGAAGAAGTGATTACCTTTTCCTCAGCAGGACATGTCAATATTTAATAGAAAACAGATCTTAATGTGATCAATAAAAAAATAATATAACTCATTTAAATATTTCTGAACAAAAGAAGGTATATCAATATGAGTGTTATAATAAAACAAAATGAACTCAATTGGTTTCAAAACTTCCTGGAGCTTACAAGTGAGTTATTAAATTTTTACAACATACTTTTAAGATGTAAAATTATGTTTTCTTATACAAATTTAAACATACTTTTAAGATTAAATTTGTATAAGAAAATGTAATGAGTTAACTAGATAGAATTAATAAGTGTAAGAGGTAAACAGTGAATTTAACTGAATGATCTATGATGATGAGATTATGTTTTAAATTATTAATATATCTTTATGAAGGGACGGTCAAATATCGTTTTTATATTATAAATTATCTTTAACTCATTACTTTAATGAATGTCTTCATTTAATATACCTAATATTTAATGGGAGACAACTGCGAGAACATTTCTTTGGTTCAAGTTCTGCGTGATAGGTATAAAATAAGTTTACTACTTACCTTCCTAAGGATTCTTGCGACCAGAATTATCCTTGTACCATCTTACTTCGTGTATATGTAATGCTGACCAGGAAGGATGTGTTGTATTAATGTTACAATATTTAACGAAATGTACTATAATAGATTTATTTTATTATAAAAGAAACATACAATGAATGAAACAGACTGAGTAAGCGACTGCCGGGGCGTTTTGGTTG